>JAPTJF010000314.1:0-74560 GCA_029339195.1 Micractinium sp. NFX-FRZ
AACTGCCATATGTTACAGCCTGCTGTAACTGCTGTTCTCTGCAGCTGCGGAGGGAGGTCCCCTCCCGCCTGCAGTACAGGCAGCCGTACTGCAGCGAGACGGCGGCACTAGGCCGCCCCCTCGGCCGTAGCCCGCACTCTGTGCGGTCTCCGGATCTTGTCTCTCTGCTTTCTTGTCTCCTTGTTTCCGGACTCTCAGCTTGGTCAACCGCCCAGCTTGTGGCGGGGGCTCAGCGACACGATGTCGCTCGCTTAGGGGTGGGGCTCTCTACCTTGCAGCCTGCTGAGGTCAGTGCGGCACGCACGGGTCCGGGGCAAGGGCTGCGGGTGTGCGCTGATCGTGTACGGCAGGAATCAGGCGGTACAAGATCAACTCATTCCCGCCAACCTAGCCCTGGAGTCCGTGCGTGCCGCACTGACCTCAGCAGGCTGCAAGGTGGAGTGCGTGCGCCACGTACCCCACCCCTACGCCGTGGAGCTACACCACGTGCCCCGCCACCTGGTGCCTGCTGGCCTCGACCTCAAGCTGCCTGGCAGGTCGGTGCTCTTCATGCGCCTGGACCCCGTCCCCTGCTCCCTGCCTTCCCTGGCAGACATGGAGCAGCTCAGCAGCGGCAGCAGGCCGGCAGCTGGCACAGCCACCAGCAGTGGCCACGGCAGCGGCCCGTCGGGCGCCCCGCCAGCACCGGCATCTGGCGGCCGCAAGCACAAGCACAGCGGCACACTGGCTTCTGCACCTCCTGCCAGCTCTGGGCGGCCTGCTTCTGCCTCTGGCTGGCGGCCCCCCGATTGCTGCACAGCCTGCCTCGGAAGATGCTCGTGCAGCGGTGGCCACCAAGCTGTCCAACCTCAGGCACAGGCTTGAGGTCAAGCAGCAGCGGGCAGCAGCGCAGCCAGCAGGGCGCCGAGGCAGCTGCCACGCCAGGCAAGCAGCAGCAGCAGTGCAGCCAGATGGGCGCGGAGGCAGCTGTGACGCCAGGCGAGCAGCAGGCCTGCCAGCCCAAGGGCTCTGCTGCTGCCCCTGCTGCGGCGGCTGAGCAGCAGCAGAGCCACACCACTCGCACGAACCCCGAGGCAGCTGCGCCTGCGCCTCCGCACACCACCCCTGCCTCGCCCACCCCCGCCAGCCCGGCGCAGGAGGGCGCTGCTGCCCCTGCGCCCTCCAGCCATTACGCTTCCATGCTGGAGCGAGAGGCTGGGCACAAGCGCCACAGCACGCCGTCGCCGCCCAGCAGCCCGCCACCCGCCGCCGTACCAACTACGGCGCTCAGTTGGCATCGTTGACGCTGTGGCCGTCATCGTTGACGATGTGGCCACAGCGTCAACGATGATGCCAACAAAGCGCCGGCGCCGGCGAGGGCCCTCCCTGCGCATTGGCTCCATGAACGTGCACAGCATCTGCACCCCTGGCAAAGCTGAAAGGCCGTTGCGCGCTTGGAAGTGCAAGCGGTACCATGTGGTACTGCTGCAGGGGTGCAGAACTGATCTGTTCACAGCCATCCAGGTGGCTGCGCGGCTGGACGGCTGGCGCCTGTACTGGGCGCACGGACCCCACGCAGCGGCAGCCCACCGGCGCAGTGCCTCCGGGCCCTCCCACCCCCATGGCTCCCACCTGTGGCCCATTCAGTGATGCCACCAGTGAGTGCTCGCGATGCACCGCTGGTGTGGCCATTGCTGTGCGCATCAGCTCTCTCCGTGAGCACGGCGGCAGCTTGTCAGTAGACAGCGAGTGGCGCTCAGCTGACGGCAGGCTGATCAGCCTGCGCATGCGCTGGGGCGGGCACACCCTCAATGTGGCCAGCATCTATGCCCCCACCGACCGCGCAGCACAGCCTGCCTTCCTGGGCAGCGCTTTTGCTCGGCTCAAGAAGCGGCCAGGCCTACCAGTCTGGGGCGGCGACTTCCAACTTTGCTGAGGAGCCCCGCCTTGACCGCCGCACCACCATGCACAGCGATGCCGCTGAGCTCAAGGTGGCAGCGGCCTGGCAGCAGCGGCTGAGCAGCTACCGCCTGAACCTCCTGGACTCCTTCCAGCACTGCCACCCCCGCCGCACCACCTTCAGCCACTTTTGCCCTGGGAGTGCCGCCCGCCTTGACCGCAATTATGTGGCAGCAGCACTGTTGTGCCTGGGCATGCATCCACCTGGCAGCGCTGAAGCTTGCGAACGAATGCAAAGTACTGCTGAGCGTGGAACGGTGCAGAAGGCAGGGTTGAGGCGTGCCGTGCAGCCATGCAGCCAGCGGGCAGAATGTAAGTCTTCCAAAAGGGCCAGGTGCTGCCCGCTGGATGCTGCACACGTGGCCATGGCGGCAAAGCCTGCCTGTGTGGGGGACAATCCTTGCACACAGAGGGTCCATGCCGCCAGGCCCAAATGTGCAGCCGCCAGCGGGCAGCACCTGGTGCCTGAGGAGACACCTACCTACTGCCCCTCGTGCCTTGATTGATGCATTAAGCAGCGCAGGCTTGTGCTGAAAGGGAGAGCCCTGTGCCACATGGGAGAGGGGCCTGTGCCGTTGCCTCACCCCTGCCTCCCCACCCCTCGAGAGGAGCACCCCACCCCACCCACCCCACCCAGGAAAGAAAGCCGGCTCACCCCGTTTGAGAGGAGCGTGGACACAATGTCGGCGCGGCCATGCACAGCAGCTGCCATCAGCGCGGTGGCGCCCTTGGCTGCACACGTGTGTGGGCGGGGAGGGGAGGGTGAGCAAGCTGGGGCGGGGCGGGTGTGATAGGGCTGAAACTGTGGCGCCCCTGGCTGCGCACACGCACACCAGGTGGTGGGGAGAAGGAGTGAGCGGGGCGGGGCGGGCCCGGGCGCGACGGGGCAGAGCAGGACCACCGCTGAGCCAGGCAGGAAGAGGAGGGAAAGCCCTGCTATCTTCACTCCTTCCCCCCACCAGGATAGCGTCGCCCAATCAATGTGGATCCCACCCCAGCCAGCCGCAGCCCAGCCAGACCCAGCCAGCCGCAGCCCACACAAGGAGCCAGCCACCACCAAGTTGCTCCGAGCTCACTTGCGTGCTTGACGTTGACGCCAGGCGCTCCCGCTGCCATGTCCTCCGCGCCCGCCGCCCCCGTCACCTCCAGCAGTAGCTCAAAGGCCTCGTCTGCTGGGGGTCAAGATACCAAGAGAAGGGTGCTGTGAGTGTGTATTGGGCTCCTGCCGGCTGCTGTCCCTAGGTTCCCCAAACACACACACACACGCTCCTGCGCTGCTCTAAAACCCAGCGACACACCCACCCGCCCACACACACGCACATGCACACCCCCCACCTGAGCCCTGCGTGAATGCCGCCTCAATGGCCTCCTCAATCTGCTGCCGCGCCTGGGCTGGGACCCGGGCTGCCGGCGCCCCGCTGCCGGCGCCGCTGCCGCCGGTCAGCCCGCCCACCTGCTGCACCGCCGCCTCCTGGGGGTGAGGAGAGGGGGCGGGAGGTGGGCAGCATGCAGGTGAGTGCGCCTGTATGTGCCCAGACTACTGCAGGTGCCCACCTGCTCTCCCTGTCACCCCACCCCACCACCACCACCACCACCCACTTACCCACACACCCTCCAATCCCCCGAAAACTCGCAGCTGGCCCAATCCTCCCTCCCCTCCCTCTTGCGCACCTGGTACCCCGTCAGCTGCAGGATGCTCTCCAGGTAAAAGTCCTCCACGGGGTGCGTGAAGCCGGGCACCCGCACCACGGGGCAGCCGCCAAAGTAGCCTGCGGGACGGTGGGCGGGGTGGCAGGGGCGGGTGAGGGCCGGGAAGGCGGGGCAGGGTGAAGAGCAGAAGGAACAGCTGGAGGGGCACAAGGTGGGGAGGCGGGGAGGAAGGGGGCCTGGGCGGAACCAAGCCTGGCAGGCAAGCAGGCAAGCCATCTCAGCAGTGGCGCCATTGCCGCTGGATCCTCCTGCACCAACCGTAACCCCTGCATTTGACAACCCAGCTCACCCCTTGCGGCCCACCCACCCACCTGAGAAGAGGTCCACGTGCAGGGTGGCTGACATGAGCACCACGCGCAGGTGCGGGTGGCTGGGCAGCAGGTCGCGCACCTGCAGCCGCACTCATGGCAGGCCCCACGCCAGGATGATGGCAATCAGCGCAGGGGCAGGGCAAGGCAGAGGGCAGGGTAGAGCAGGGCGAAACAGGGCACCCAGGGCTGTGACCCAGGGCACAAGAGTGCGGCGGGCACGGGAGCTGTGCCTGCAGTGCCTGGCCCTGATAACGCACACACCTTCCGTGCCCACTCTCTGCTGCTTCTGGCCCTGCCCCTGCCAGCCACAGCCACAGAGAGTGTGTGCACACACACCTTGACCCCCCTACACATTCCGCCCACCCCACCCCCGCCCACCAGAATGAGGAGGAAGTCGGCAAACCGGTCCCGCTCGTGGATCTCGTCCACCACCTGGGGAGGTGGGGAGGGCAGAACGTGCTGTGCTATTTGATGCAACTCACGGCAAACGCAAAGCATCAGGGGTGTTCTTTGTTCGCAACCCAAGGAGGAGAGGGAGCGAGAGCGGTGGGCAGGGAGGGGCATCGCAGCAGGAGGCCGGTGGGCAGCCAGCGTGGCATGGCATGCAAGGTTGAGGGAGGCGTAGGCGCCCAGCACAACCCTTACTGCCCTGGCAGGCAGCTGCCAGGCAGCTTCTCCTCGAAGCCGGCCAGATGGCGGGCCATTGCCCACCCCTCTCCCACACGCAGAGGGCTCTGCAACATCCAATCTGGCCAGGACCCCCAACACCCACTCACCAGGTGCATCATGCTTGCCACCACCTCCTCGCCCATCCCCCCGGCGTCACCAGGGACAGCAAACCAAAGACAGGAAACAAGCCTTCCCGACCGCTCTCCCCACAAAACGTCTGCCGTTCACACCCACCTGCCGCCCGCCCTGCCACCCACCCAGCCACGCGCCCCGCCCCCAACGCTGCGCAAGCCTCAACAGGGCTGCAATGCCCTGGGCAGGCTGTGTCAGAACCCACCAGGTGGGTCACGTTTGCCAGCGGCTCCTTGCCCACCCCCGTCAGCATGCGCAGCAGCACGCCGTTGGTGCAGAACATGAGGGAGGAGGAGGGGCCACCCTTGGAGTCCAGGCGGATCGTGTAACCAACGTTCTCCCCCGTCGACTCGCCGCGCTCCGCAGCCACGCGGTCCGCCACTGCAGCGGGCGGAAAGCGCGGGGGGGAAGGGGGAGGCCGTGATGTGCCGAGCGGTGGGTGGTGCAGCGGGCGGCAAAGCGGGGGCCTGTTATATACCACAGGGCCCTGTTGACCGGCAGCGCTCTGCCACTGAACGCGGGGCCATCGAGGGGTGGGCAGCAAGGCCAGTGGGTGCCAGCGGACACCCGGCACCCACCCGCAACCTGCTGCCACCCTCATGGCTCGCTGCAGCCACCTCCCCAGAAGCCTCCCCACGCGTCAGTGGGCCCCAGCCGCTCCCGACCCCCAGGCACCAACCCTCTGCGCCCACCCTGCCCCCGACCACCCACCCACCGGAAACGGCTGAGATGCGTCGGGGCTGGGTGCACACGATGCGGCAGCCCTTGCCCCGGTACCACGCGTCCTCCAAAATGTACTGGGGCACCTGCATGAGGGGAGATGAATGGGCATTGCTTTGTGATGGTTTGTGATCGAGGACGGCTGCCAGGATCAAGAGGTGGTGTCAGCCGCGGATAGCGGGCATCCTTCAGAATGCATTGGCGCACCTGCAGACGAGGGAGGCACATCACCACACACAAATGAAGGCGACAACCACCTGCATGGTTTTGCCGCACCCCGCATCTCTTGCTCTATCAGCACTACCACGTTCTTCTTAAACACCCCAGCTAGCTTCGCTGCACCCTGCCCACTGTGCACCCACCTGCGTGGTCTTGCCGCACCCCGTCTCCCCCGCAATCAGCACCACCTGCTGGCTGTCCAGGGCCGACACAATCTGCTCGCGGTACGCAGCAATGGGCAGCGCCTCACGCCCCGCAATCAGGCCGCCCATCTCGGGCCGCCCGATGCGCTGCTCCCACAGCGCGCGCCGGCGCTCCACCTCCTGCTGGCTGAACTGCGCGGCGTGCTGCTTGCCGGTGCCGGCGCCGCCGCGCCGGCCGCGCTTGCCAGCGGCAGCGGCCGCTGCCGCCGCTGCCTCCTCCTGCTGCTGCTGCTGGCCACCGTCGCCGCCGCCCTGGGCGCCCTCCCCGCCCTCCACCTCCTCCTCATCCTCGCTGCTACCCGCCTCCCCAGTGCCATAAGCATCCTGCAGATCCACATCCTGCCCCTGCCCCGACAAGCTGGACAGCTCGGCTTGCGTGGGAGGGTGGGCCTGCCATGCACAGCAGGGGGGGTCACACATCCACGGCTACTTAGGGCTTGACGCAGTGAGGGCTTCATCACCGGCGGCAGCAGCAGCAGCAGCTGTCACCGGCTGAGAGGCTGCCACTACACTGTCCTCCCACTGTTCGCACCAGGCCTACTGCCTTGTCCGCCAGCTGCACTCCGTTCACCTGCCCACAGGCATGCAGCACCTTGTGCTCTGCCCCAGCCCCTCACCCACCCTACCCAAGCAGTCTACATCCCGCCCACATGGACCGCTCACCTGGAAATATGCCCCCAAAGACTGCAGCGATGCAGGCCCCAGCGGCAGCTCAAATGGCTCCTCCTCCGTCTTCCGCTGCTGCCGCTTGAACACCCGCACACACCGCCCGTCGCCCTTGCTGCAGGGAAGAGTGAAGAGGGAGAGAGGGTGGGCGCGAGAGGCTGAGCGGCGGCCCAGGGCAGTGCTGGAGCGGGCGGACTGAGATCCAAGGATCTGCTGCGTAGCAGGGGTGTTCCCATGTGAAAAAGATGTAGGGCAGCGCACCCCAGCAGCCCGTGTTCCGCCCTAGCCTGTGCGGCAGCCCGCCCGGCCCTGTGCTGGCACGGCACCCACCCTGCCCCCTTACCCGTGCGACTTGCTGGCAAAGCCGTAGCGCTTGCACTCGGCATGCACCACAGCGCGGTCATGGTTGGACAGGCCCGGGGGAAAGGTGTATTCTGCAGTGCAGGCAGGGTTGGGCAGCAGGTGCAGAGTGGGCAGGCGGCAGCAGGCGGCAGTGGCAGCAGCGGCGGCGGTGGCAGCAGGGGGCTGTCGGCGCGCCCATCGACGCCTCTCACCTGTCTCGTCCGATCTCTGGAACTGCTCCAGCTGCTCCGTAATGCTCAGCCTCATGTGCTCGCCCACAGGGCGTTGCCCTGCTCTTAATCGCCCGCCTCCTCTGCCACCCCGGCCTGAGGGGTCGCCCCGCCCTTCACTAAATCTTCCACGGCCCGACATCGAGCGCACGGTTGAGCAACGGGCACTGCTGGAGGACAAACGATGGCGGACCAAACGGAGCTTCACAATTTAAGCGCTTATAATGCTCGACAGTGATCAGCGCTGATCGCTGTGTCGTTGCAAGACCTTCGGGGACCTGTCGCATTGTTTTGCCAAAGGACACGCTGGCGGGGTGCTTCCTCTCAGTTCTGCCTCCGGCGTGCATTTCGGACACACTGGATCGTTTCTAGATTGCACCTAGCTCCTGTGGCAGCGCATGCAAACTCTGAAGCGCACCCGCTCGAGTCTCGGTCACAAGGTCGGGTAAAACTTTTCACCTTCACCCCTTCTGGCATCGCCCCTAACCAGGAAGCTTCAGCAATTCGCCAAATCTCTGTCAAGGCGCCGAAGCCGCGGCTGCAGTTGGCCCTGGCGTCGCTACCGCTCCCCGCCGCCGGCGCCGCCAGCGCCACTTCGCCGCCAGCCGCCAGCCGCACTTCGTTGCACTGGTTCGGCAGCATGCCGCGGGAGCTGATCACTGTGTCGGTGGGGCAGGCCGGCAACCAGATCGGCCACCGCTTCTGGGAGCTGGCAGTGCGGGAGCATGCAGCTTATAATGTCGACGGAAATTTCGACGACTCCATGAGCAGGTGTGGGGGGTTGGGTCGGTGGGTGGGTCACGGTGCGGCTCACCCCCTGTCACACAGCCCCTGTTTTCGCCTGATTTCCCTTACCTACGCGGCTCACAGCTCACAATACCAATTTCAGAAGCAGGATGTTGCAGCTGCCTTTCTGTTGCAGTGTGCGCCATTCTCTGACGCCCCGGTGTGCCGCGCTCCCCCCCTGCCTCCCATCCATTCGCGCAGCTTCTTCCGAAATGTGGACAGCCAGGGTGCCCCTGTCGGCGCGCCGCCGCCGGGACGGCGCACCGGCCCCACTGCCGCGGTCCCCTGGGGGCGGGGCAGCCAGCCCATTGAATCCCTGCGGGCACGAGCGGTGCTCGTGGATATGGAGGAGGGGGTGGTAGGCGGCATCCTGCGGGGGCCTCTGGGGGAGCTGTTTGAGAGCCGGCAGCTGCTGACAGACGTGTCTGGAGCTGGCAACAACTGGGCCCACGGTTTTGGGCACTATGGCCCGACCTACCACGACAGGCTGTCGGACGCGGTGCGGGTGCAGGTGCGGCAGCATGCTGGGTGGCACCAGCTGTGCGCCTCCAGGGCAGGCGGGCACTGCTTTCTCAGTTGCTCTGGAAAGCAGCGCATGCACTCGCCATCCCTTGTTGTGCTGCGCCTGCCCTGCTGCACTCAGGCTCAGGCCATACTCGTTCATCACTGTGCCTGCTTGTGCCTGCAGGCGGAGGCCAGCGACAGCCTGCAGGGCTTTGTGCTCACCCACTCGCTGGGAGGCGGCACGGGCAGCGGGCTGGGCAGCTACATACTGCAGATGCTCGAGGTGAGGCAGTGCCAGGGGGCAGGCAGATGGGCGGTTCGGGCATGGATGGGGTGTGTGGATGGCGCAGCTGTGTTGAGAACAGGCGAGGTACGTCAGCCACAGTTTGCAGATGCTACAGGAGCGGCAGTACCAGGGGGCAGTTGCTGCCAGCCAGTGTGTGGGGAGGGGGCAAGCCGGGCTTGTTCCGGCGACCCCTAAAATGCATGCTTTTGACTGTGGCCCCAGCCAGGGTGGGGGGCAGCAGGCACCCTCCGCCCTGCTCACCTCCCTGCCCTTCCGCCCGGCCCCACCCCACAGTCCTCACACCCCTTCAATCCGTGCCCACCCCCCAGGACGAGTACCCTGAAGCCGAGCGCGCCGCCCTGTCCGTCTTCCCCTCGCCAGAGGACTCCGACGTGGTGACCTCCCCGTACAACGCCCTGCTGTCGCTGTCCCGCCTGGCGGAGCACGCCGACTGGGTGCTGCCCGTGGAGAATGCGGCGCTGCTGGGCATCTGCGACTCGCTGCAGGTGGGCAGAAGGATAACCGGCGGAGTAAGAGGGGCACATTATGGGTGGGGGTGGGGCACAGTGGGAGTGCTGCTGGGCGTAGGCGACTCGCTGCAGGTGGGCGGGAGGAAAGCGAGGGCAGGTGGGGCAGCAGGGCAGCTGGGCAGGGCAGGGCGGGGCGGGGCGAGGCTGGGTGCTGGCCGTGGAGAGAGTGCGGCGCCAGGGCAGGCTTCAGGTGGCAGCGGAAGTAGCACAGCTGGCTTTGGTGTGCGTGCAGGCTGCTGCTGCAGTGGGCACGAGAGCCTAATTCCACAGCCCATGAGCATACCAATGCATTGACGTGACGTAACGCCCCATGTGCCTGTGGTGCGGTGCAGGGTCCTGGCAGGGCGGGGCGCGCCGCTGTGAGGCCGGGCACCGGGGTGGATGGTGAGTGAGGGGCTGGCGGTCAGCCCAAGCGGTGCCACCCAAACAATGGGGCAATCAAAGAAAGCTCTTATGGGAGCGGCTGAACAGCAGGCTGGGGTGGCCCTTGGTTCCCGCCCTCCGCACTCCACTCTATACCTTCTATATCCTCGCTCGGCCCGCCGTGAGAGCTGGCAGTGGCCCACGGTCTGATGCCGGCTGTCTGATGCCGGCTGTCCTCCCTGCCTGATGACTGCAGGTGGCAGCCGGGCGGGGACATATGATGCCATGAACAGCGTGGCAGCCAACCTGCTGCTCAACCTCACCTCCTCAGGTGCATTTACTAGTGCTGCCACTACTCTGCTGCTGCTGCTGCTCCTGCTGCTCGACTCACCACCGCAAATGCACTTGCTGCTGGCGGGCTGGCTTGGCGACTGCTAGCATGCTCTGTACAGTGCGCTGGCAGCCGGCTCCCGGAAAGAGAATGCCTGCCTGCCTGCCAGTAAGGCTGGGGCGTGTGTTTCCTGTGCCCGCCTCTTTCAGCACTGCAGCAGTGGTCCCATGGGCCGCCCCCCGCTCCCCCGATGCTCTCTACCGCCACATCCTTCCCTGGACGCCCCTCCTCTTCCCCTCACTGCAGTGCGCTTTGAGGGGCAGCTGAATATGGCCCATACGTGGCAACCTTCACACACCCTGCCTGCCCACGAACAACCAACCTTGCCTCCCTCCCACCCGTTGGCCACCCTATGCGCAGTGCGCTTTGAGGGTCAGCTCAACCTGGATCTGAACGAGGTGGCAACAAACCTGGTGCCCTACCCCCGCATGCACTTCCTCCTGCCAGCCATGTCGCCGCTGGCGGCGCCGCGGGACGTGGGGCGCCTGGCGCCGGGGCCCGGCGGGGCGCCCAGCCGGGGCATGGACCAGGTGGGGCATTAGATAGGAGTAGTGCAAGGTTGGGTTGAGGCTTCCAGGGCTGACCTGACCCCGGGCCGAGGCACGCACCAGGTGTGGTGGGTGGGCTGCCCCAGTTGCTGCCCCATGCACTACCTGCAGGGGGCCTTGCAGGCAGGCAGGCTGACGGCAGCGCAATGCACACTTGTGGCCTTTGCCGCCTCCTGCTGGCTGGCTGGCTGGGCATTGCTGGGAGGCGGTGCGTTGCCCAGTCCCCATTGGTTACACACCCAGCTGCCTGCGGCCAATCTCAACACACCCATGACCAGCCCTGCCTCCCACCCTCTTACCTCCCACAGGCCTTCTTGGATGTGCTGCAACCGGGGCACCAGCTGATGAAGCTGCAGCCCAAACAGGTGCTGCTGTTTTGGTGCTGCAACTGGAGCAGGGGTTGCAAGGCCAGCAGTGGCAGCGGCGCAGCCGACCATGGAGCAGCAGCGCCTGCACGTGGCAGTAGGATGCACACCCGCCTGCCAGCAGCACCGGCAGCAGCTGCAGCATCCCTCCGTTCCAGCCTCACCTGCCCTGCCCTCCCCTCCTCCCGCAGCATGCTTCTTGGCATGCACCCCCTTACCCAAATCTGTAGCCCTAGCCCACCCGCCCTCCCCCTTTCATCCCTTGCAGCACACGTACCTGGCTTGCGGGCTGGTCATGCGCGGGGCGGTGGCAGCGGCTGACCTGCCCAGGAACATTGAGCGGGTCCGCCGCCAGATCAGGCTGGCACCCTGGAACCCAGAGGGCTTCAAAACAGGCATCTGCTCCCGCCCGCCCGTGGGTGCGTGTGCGCGCCGCATGTCCCTGAGTTCATGCCTTGTGCGCTATGCGTGCGTGCTCCTGCAGTTCTGGGCGGAGGCAGCAGGAGGTGCGCGCACAGCAGGCCTCGCTTTATGCCTGCGATGCGACTCCGACCAGCTCTCTAACCAGCTCTCTATGCAACGTAGCCCTCTCCGCTCCCAAACGCCCAGTGCCAGTCGCCCGCCCCGCAGGCCTGCCCTTCTCGCTGCTCTGCCTCTCCAACAGCTGCGCGGTGGCTGACAGCTTCGCCTCTCTTCACACGCGGTTCCAGCAGCTCTACCGGCGCCGCCTGTACACGCATCACTACACGCAGGTGTGCCTGGGCGGATGTTGGACCATGCCTTGCTTTCATCAAGGGATGCGGCTGGCAGATGCTGCCCAACTGGCCGGCGCAGCACTTTGCATTCACAGAAGCTGCCTTGCAGCTCACCATGCTGCGTGGCAAAGAACTTCTGCTTGCCAGCCTGCCTTGCTCACCACCTTTTGCCTCGTGCACGTCACATCGCATGAGCAGTCCTTGCATCAGGCCTGCACTAGATGCCCTTCTCGCCGAAGCGACCATTTGAGCTTGAGCAGCTGTGCCCCGCGCTGCCACGTCCTCAGCAGTACATCCTGCGTGCCATGCGCTGAGCAGTACACCTTCCCTGCCACTTCACCCCCTCGCAGTACATTGAGCTGGCAGATTTGGATGCGGCAGCAGAGGCGGTTGCCTGGCTGGCAGACAGCTACCAACAGCTGGATAACACGTCAGCACCGCCAGACCTGGCACGCCTGCGACCGCAGGACAAGACCGGCTTTGGGCAGAACAGCCTGCGGCCAGAGCAGTCGGCGGCGGCAGCGGCGGGGCGATGGCAGCACTGAGGTCGCCTGCTTGCCTTGCCTTGATGCATGTGTGAGGCAAGGGCTTGGCGCGTGCGTACGCTGCAACTACAGCTGCCTCTGCATTGGCAATTGCCAAACGGGCTACATTCTGCCAGGTCACTGCAACATTACTGACATTGCACCAACAACGGGCACACAGCTATTGAGGTGATAAGAACGTGATGCGAGCTAGGCAACAGGGCACACCAAGCAGACGCTGCAAGCTGGGGCAACACACTCAAACAAGGTGTTCTGCCAGGAGTGGAGGATAGAGTGGGTGGTCACTAGTAGTGCAGCTGAACTAGTAGCTGACGTGCGCAGGCATTGGTGTCGCACATGCATGCAAAAGGCATGTGAGAGGTCCAGCGCTCAGCGGCGCCCCTCCTCTCCTCCAACTGCTGCTGTGGCTTCCTTGCACCCTGCACGTGCGCAGTGGCTGTTTGGGGGAGGGTGGGCTGTGGAAGTGGCAGAGCGGATGACCCACCATCACAACGCTGCATGCCCCAGCACACACACTCCATGCTTATGCCTGCACCTCTGACCAACCACTGGCACAACCAGCCCACACACTGTCCCTCCAATTTTCAAGCACTTGCCTCCGTCGTGGCTGCGCAGCCAGGGGTAGGCACGTGCCACGATGGCAGCATCCTCAGCATGTGGGAAGCCAAACTCCTGCAGGAGCAGGTCGCCCGTGTAGCAGCGCGCCTTGACGGGGACGGGCTTGAAGCGCTGCAGGGCGGCGTACGCGCGCAGCAGGTCGCTGCAGCATTAGGGGGAGAGGCGCAGGGAGGCAGTGGGGCGGAGAGGGTCGGCTGGGGGTCTGGCTGTAAAATCTCTGAGTACAGAACTTGGGTCACTTGAGCAGTGACAAGCACACGCCCGGTGCCAGCGAGCCTGCAGAGGCGGCGCCTGCACATCAGACGCCAGAAGTTCCTTGCATAGCTGGGGCGGCATCCCCCAAACACACGCAAGCACTAGGCAGCGACCACCAGCTGCCCCCTCACCGCATGTACAGCAGCGCATCCTGCGTGCGCACTTGCTCCCGCACAAAGCGCTGCCCAGCGGCCGCAATCTCCCAAGGCATGTGCCCGCTGCCCCAGCTGTACTGCCCGCCCGCCCCAGCCGCCGGCTCCTCCACTCCCGTAGCCACTGCCTGCCGTGCTGCCGCTGCAGCCGCTTGCTCGGCAATCTTGGGGGTCACTTTCCCTCCGCTGGGCAGCTCCCGCCTGCCGCGGCTGTCCAGCATGGCGTTCATATCTCGCAGCAAGCCCACCAGCTGCACACAAACAAAGTGTGTGCGCGTGTCTCACAGCAGGGATGATGCCGAAGACAGGGCATGCAACAGTTTGCCTGCCTCTCCACCAGGCACCAAGGTGACCACAGGCATGCAACAGCAAGTCGGCGGCCCCGTCTGCCATCGCATCCCCACCTCCCTGCCAGCAACGCTGCTGCCCATGCCTGCCCTCCCGCATGCCCACTCGCCTCCTTGCACACGTGGTCAGGGTTGTTGGTCACCTCAACATAATGCTCCCCCGCTTGCAGAGACCTGCCAAAGAACTCCCAGTGCTGCAGGCAAGCCCGGTCGGGCAGGGTGGCAGAGGAGTTAAGTGGCCAGTGGACCAGCTGGCCACAGCGGTGCCTGCAGTGCAGGCAGTTGCAGTCACGATCATGGGGTGCTGAGCAGCACTGCCCTGCACCGCGCCCAGCTGTGCATGCCGCTTGCCAGCTGGCCCAGGCGGGGCGTTGGTGAGGGCAGGCATACCTGCGGGCGTGGCGCCACCAGCACAGAGCCGCACACCATCTTTTGCTTCAGGTTGCTGGCGTAGGACTGGGACTCGAGGTACAGGTTGAACCTGGGGGGCATGTGCATATTGCGGGGGTGGTGGGCTGGTGAAAAGTTGTGGGTTGCTCGGGCGTACGTATAGCGTGTATGGAGTAGCAGGGTGGCGAAGGAGGAGGATGAGAAGGGAAGGCTCGGAGGGAGTCACGATGCACAGCCAGTGGCCGTGTCACCGGCAATACGGCGGTGCTTTCTTCCGTGGATGCCAGCATTGGTTCATCTCAGTCTCTCATGTGTCCCACAAGCCGCAACGACGTCTAATTATGAACCAAACTCTGTGTATTTACGGCAATGACCGTTCTGACAGAGCTTGCATGCAAAGGCGCCAGCCCCGACTGGAGAGACGCCTCCTCCCCTCCCCTTCCCTCCCCTCCGCCCGCCACCCAACACGTGCCCCTCCCACCTATAGTCGCACACATCTTGTAGGCCCACCACTGGCAGCTCTTGCACGTTCAACAGGGCAGCCTCCTGCAGCCTCCCAGCCTCCCGCAGCTCGCGCTCACACCCCACAATGGTGCGCCTGCCAGGGGGCAGACGGGGTGGGTGCATAGGGGAGAGGAGCAGGCACTTGCATGAGAGGCAGAGCAGCGGAACAGCAGCACAGCACAGACAGCATGCAATGGCCGTTCACAAGCCTGCCTGACTGAGTGGCCAAACCTGCCTGCCCCTCCCTGCATGCCTGCCTGCTGGCCGTGACACCCCCCAGCCCAGCCCAGCCCAGCTCCTCACCTGAAGGCATCACGCTGGGGGCGCGCCTTGCTGTCGGTGCGCCCCCTCCACACAGCCTGCGCGCAGGCGCAGCGCATGCGCCTCTCAGGATTCCGGGTTAATCCAGCTGAAACTCGACAACAGCGGAATTGAAAGCTGTACAGGTAACTGAAATCGGCACGCGCCGCCCACAGAGGGCCACACGGCAGCCAGCGGGCTTGGCGGCAGGGGAGGCATCTGCAGGTGGCAGACCAGAGCAGACCACCCGCGTGGCCTCTCAACTTCCCTGATCCCTGACCCTGACTGGTTGGAGGGCCCAACAGCCATAGCAGGCACCTGCTGCACCCACCTCTAACCTCAACCCCTGCACACGCTCCCCTCACCCTCGGCAGGCGGTCCACCAGGCTGACGTCATCGTACTGCCGGTACAGCAGCTCAGACTGTACTGCCCAGCTCTGGGCAGGGCGGCCCCAGGGGTCCTGCAGGGCGGGTGGGTGAGCAAGTGAGCATGCAGCGACGCTGTGTGTGTGTCCGTAGGGAGCAGCCTGCAAGTGCAGTGGCGGCAGTTGTAAACACCGCCCCTCATATCTCCAGCCGCCAACCACACTGGCAGCGCTGTGCCTGCTGCGTCCCCACCAACACCGCAGCCGCCACAGCCCTCCCACCCTCCCTCCCTTCCTCACCTCGATGTACCCATACTCGCTGCCATAGAACGAGAAGTCCGGCCAGGGCAGGTCGAGGTAAGAGGCAGAGCCCTGGTAGCCCAGCACAGGCAGCTGCCAGCCAGCGGCCACGGCGGCCGCCGCCTTGGGGCTGTTTGCCAGGCTGGCATTGATGTCGGCTGGCCAGGTGCGGGGGACGCAGGTGAAGTCGGCGGTGTGCAGCACAGCGTCCACGTCGGGCACCTGGACATCATCCAGGCATTAAGGAACAGGGAATGCACCATTACTGAAGGAACAGCGTGCACGTCCCGGAACCTGTAGGCGGAGGTGAGCAGGGCATGGCAGCTCTTGAGAGGGGACACCCCGCGGGTGACAGCCTGCAAAGTGTCAGGAGCCTGCAGGGGAGGTTGTCAGTTTGCCTCTGGCAGGGTTGAGGCGGCACCGTGCGGGGGGCTTGGTTTGTGGGGCAACGGGTCTGCAACTCAAACCATGCTTGGGCTGCAGGCAAGAAAGTGTGCACCTCACTGCATCCGACCCTTGCCAGCCTGGCAGGCTGCTGACCTGGCCTGGGAAGAGGCGCAGCATGTCCAGCAGGGCCAGGATGGCATAGGGCACGTGCCCCCTGCCAGCCAACTTGCCGGGCCCCAGCTCTGCGGGGTACCAACCGCCCGGCAGCCTGCACAGGCAGCGGCAGGGGCAGGGTGGGGTGGCAGCAGCACATGTGGCGGCGCCAAGCAGGCCAGGTCAGTGCGATGTACAGGGTGCAGCGCCAGCTGGGGCAGGTATCATTGGCTGGCTGAAAGGAGTGGGGCAGAGCGCCGCCCGAGGAGCTGGGCAGGCATCCGCAGGTTGCAATAATTCTTCTAGGGCCTGCCCCGCCCCCATCCCCACGCCGCATCGCGCCACGGCTCTCGCCACTGCACGCCCTCCGCCTGCGGGCGCGCCCTGCATGTCTGCCTCAACTCATGCCATTCCACCCAACATATCTCCAAGAGCCGCCCACAGCGCACCTCTCCGTCACGTGCTGCACCCACAGGCTGCCGTTGATGATTTGGAAGCGCAGCAAGTCGCCAATGCAGACGTCAAACAGGCCGGCAGAGGCGTCCACAAGCTCCTGCGGGGGTGGCAGGCAGCACAGCATTTGCAGGCGCCAGGCTGGAATGACGTGAGATGCACTCGGGATGACGGGGAGCACAAACTGATTCTGATACTCCAGCCAGGTGCGAGTTGGCGTGCAGAGCAACAGGTGCTGAACAGTGGCATGCACCAGGGTGTGCCAGCCCCGAGCAGCGGCGCTAGCTCCTGCCCGCACCCCTACTGACGTCCTTCCACTGAACCATGCCACCTACCCATGCCCCCCACATGTGCCATCAGATCAGGCTGCCGCCTGTCCCATCCGTTCGAGACATTGCGCAACGCTGTGCCATGTGGCCCTATTTGTAAAACACTGCTGATCATGATCCAAAGCCCCCCTCCCCCTCCCACCTTGGAGATGCCCCCCTCCTGCCAGGGCGCCAGATCTTGCTGGATCCAGGGCGCATACTGGGAGGTACGCCCCCTCAGCTGCAGAGCGGTAGAGAGGGCGGTGGCAGGCCCTGGCTGGGTTTCAGCGCTGGGAGGCTTGTGTGGCAGGCGCGCTACTTGCAGCTGCATTGTTCATCGAGCCTCTCACTGGTGTGCTCCTCGGCTTGTCCCTGCCAGGCATCTGGCAACCCTCCGTGCACAACCGCCTCCACTCACGCCCGCTCCCTCCGCTCACCCGTGCCGCCTCCTGTGCGCTGTGCGGCTCCCACCAGCTGCTCACATTGGACACAAAACTGTCCTTGCTTGCGTCGGGAAAGGCGGCCATCAGGAAGCCGTGCTCCCGTGGGCCCATGATCACGTCACTTACAATGGAGCCGGCCTCAGAGTAGGCGCTAGCGTTGACGCTGGTGGCGGCACCGGCACTGCCGCCACTGGCGGCACCGCTGCCTGTATCGCTGCCTTCGCTGCCAGCCTCCCTGGCAGACGCTTCTCGGTGGAAGACAGCATTCCCTTCTGCAGCCTCCTCCCTTGAAGGCGCCCCCCGCCCAGAGGGCCTGATGGCCAGCATCAGGCTGGCTAGGAAGAGGAGCAGGGCTGCCCCCGCCAGGGGGGCACGCGGCACCAGCAGGCGGCGGAAGCGGCTGCCGCGGTTGCTGCTGTGGCCGATGTTGAAGAGGCCGCTCATACTTCGGGATTATACCAGAGAGCCGTGACTGCTGCGTGGCAGCGGGGGAGCGGAGAGAGCTGGGGAGGCGGAAGGGGTGGACGCCCGGGCCAGAGAGGCCAGCTCGCACCCCCCTCCCAGCGCAGGTCAGGCAGTCTGGGATCTGTCCAAGGTAGCAGCAAGACAACAGGGGTCACAGGTCTGGAGGGGAGCTAGTTGACTGCGCCCCTGAGGGAGGAGCATCTGTTGTGCATCGATGCCTGCTCTCCTTCCTGGACGTCATGCGGCTGCTGGCCTGCAGAAGATGAGCAGGCACGGTGGCTCCTGTCTAGCATTACCTCCTCTGACGTTCGTCTGGCAGACTTTGTCTACTGTAGGCAAACCACCGCCAGCGCCAACGCCGGCAGCGGCGGAAGGGCTATGGCAAGCTGGAAGAAGTACTGGGGAAGGAGCTTGTCAAATGTGTCGTGCTTGCCACCAACATTGTCGCACTTACACTGGCATTGATGCAGTTGCATTGGAAATGGTGATTGAGTTGCGTTGCCAACCAACGTGGTGTTAACTGAACGAAAACAAACGAAACTGATGCACAGGTGACGGAGCTTTGCGCACAGGATGAGCAGGGCAGATGCGCACAGGCCAGGTGGATGGGAGGAGGGCAGTTACGCTATTGAACGGTAACGGGAAGGACGGCAGTTATGTCAGGGGCAAATGAATGAGCAGGAGAATGAAGCATGCACGCATGGTGCGCACTTCGCAGATACAGTCAGGCAGGTGTGCGCTGCAGTGCCATGGGTCAGCGCTCAACGCCCACCCTTTTCTCCTTGCAGCGCTTTTGTGGCTTCCTTGCACCCTGCACGCATATGATATGGTGCATCAGGACGGTGGGCTGGAACGCACATGGCCCACCCAGAAACGTTAGCATGCTCAGCACACCCCCTGCTGCAGGCCCGCATGCAGGCCAGCCCACGCAAGGCGCGTAATTGGCGCTCATGATGAAGGGACGGGATCCCTCCCCCTGAAGTGCGGCCCCCTCTCATTGCCAAGCGCACACCCTCCAGCTACCAGTGCCCACTTGCCTCCGTCGTGGCCGCGCAGCCAGGGGTAGGCGCGTGCCACCAGCGCCTCATCCACCGGGTGTGGGAAGCCAAACTCCTGGAGGAGCAGGTCGCCCGTGTAGCAGCGCGCCTTGACGGGGACGGGCTTGAAGCGCTGCAGCGCGGCGTACGCACGCAGCAGGTCGCTGCGGGCGGGAGGGGGAGAGGCGGAGGGAGGCAGTGGGGCGGGTAGGGCGGGCTGCGCGGCTGCAAATGCAGGTGCATTGTTTGGGTGCACATGGGCCGTGACATGCAAGCGCGCAGTGCAGGTGAGCCTGCAGAAGTTACGCCACAACAACAGACACCCCATGCTCCATTGCGCACCTGGGGCGGCATCCCAAATAAACACGCAAGCATCAGGCAGCAATCACCAACTGCCCGCTCACCGCATGTACAGCAGCGCATCCTGCGTGCGCACTTGCTCACGAACAAAGCGCTGCCCGGCGGCAGCAATCTCCCAAGGCATGTGCCCGCTGCCCCAGCTGTACCGCCCGCCCGCCCCAGCTGCCGGCTCCTCCACTCCCGCAGCCACTGCTTGCCGTGCTGCCGCTGCAGCCGCTTGCTCGGCAATCTTGGGGGTCAGCTTCCCACTGCCAGGCAGCTCCCGCCTGCCGCGGCTGTCCAGCATAGCATTCATGTCCCGCAGCACACCCACCAGCTGCACACAAATGGTAGAACGTCAGGCTGTTGGCGGGTGGAAAGCACGGCTGATCAGCATGGCACTCTTGTGCCGCTGGAGTCCGGGTCAGGGAGGCAGTGGGTTTGTGGGCAGGGAATGCAGGGCTGAGCCGGCAAGTAGCCCTGGGTACCTCTGATGCGCTCACATCCCCTCACCAGCGCAGCGACAATGGCAGGACGCGCCGCAACACAGGGAGCTGCCCCGGCCCCAAATCGAGGCAGATGCTCGCGCACCCCACCCACCATTCGTCATTGCAATGCTGTCCATGCCCTCATGCCATCCCGCATGCCCACTCACCTCCTCGCACACGTGGTCAGGGTTGTTGGTCACCTCTACATAGTGCTCCCCCGCCCGCAGAGACCGGCCAAAGAACTCCCAGTGCTGCAGCGGGGCGCTCCGCAGGTGTACAGGGGAGTGGGGGAGTGGTGGGCAGTGGGTGGCCTGGTAATGGCATCAGCTTTCAACTTAAAATCATGCGGTGCTGCCGCCCGGCTGCAGCCGGCACTAACTGCCGCATGCCAGGGAGTCTGGCCGCCCACCACCACCACCACGGGGGTGGTCCGAACACTTCGTCCGCACACCTACCTGCGGCTTCGGCGCCACCAGCACAGAGCCGCACACCATCTTTTGCTTCAGGTTGCTGGCGTAGGACTGGGACTCGAGGTACAGGTTGAACCTGGGGGGCATGTGCATGGGGTGGAAGGCAAGGGAGTGTTGACATGGAAGAGGTTGCCTCTAAAGCCGCTGCGACTCGAGGTACACTTAGCACCGTCACGGTGTACTGCAACACTGTGTGCTGCAACACGGTGTACTGCACCAATCCGCAGGCAATGCCGCACTCACCGGTAGTCGCACACATCTTGCAGGGCCACCACCGGCAGCTGTTGCACGTTCAACAGGGCAGCCTCCTGCAGCCGCCCCGCCTCCCGCAGCTCGCGCTCGCAACCCACAATGGTGCGCCTGCCGGGGGACAGGTGGGCAGCGGGGGCGGGACGAGCGGGGTGGGGCGGCAGTGTTGTGTGTCCAGCAGGACAGGAGGGACATGAGAGGTCCCCTTAGCTTCCCACTCCCTGTTGCAAACGTGCTGCCTGCAGTCGCAAGCACTGTGGCTTGAAAAGGTGCAGCCCCGCCCCACAGCCCCACCCACCTGAGGGCATCTCTCTGGGGATACAGCTTGTCCTGGGTGCGCCCCCGCCACACAGCCTGCAAGCAATCAATTAATCAATCATTCAATCACGTAAATTTCAAGTCCACGGGAAGCCAGCAGCGGGCAGCCTGCAGATAGGCGCATGCAGCGCAGGCGCAGGAGCGCCAACAGGAGGCACGGCTCGGCAGAGCGCTGATAGCCGTGCTGCCCAAGAGATTGGTAAACAATGGACGATGAACTAAGGCTGGAGGCCCTGCGGCTGCTGCTGCTTGCCAGCACGCTGCCAGCTCACCAGCCTGCCGCACACAACCTCACGTGCACGCTCGTCCTCGCCTTCCCTTGCCTTCCCCTCTCTTCCCAAATAAGGAGAGTCCGCTTCCTGGTCGCACGCGTGGCAGCCCAGCCTGGCAGCAACGAACACTCCTCCCTGGGCATGCCTTTTTAAGTGCACCAACAACAACCATTCACAGCGCTCCCCTCACCCGCGGCAGGCGGTCCACCAGGCTGACGTCAGCGTACTGCCGGTACAGCAGCTCAGACTGTACTGCCCAGCTCTGGGCGGGGCGGCCCCAGGGGTCCTGCGGGGCGGGCGGGAGGGTGGATTGCAGGGTGGTTGCATGGGTGAGATGGCATCACAGGCCTGACACTGTTGTTCACTATGAGCGTCGTGCAAATTCAGCAGCATTGTCCCACCACCAGACGCCGGCCCTGCCTGACCAGGCGCCCCCAAGCTGACAGCCTGATGCTGGATCTCATACTCAGGCACCAAGATGTTACAGCCACCACCACTTCCACCACCATCCTCACCTCAAGATACCCCCACTCGCTGCCATAGAACGAGAAGTCAGGCCAGGGCAGATCCAAATGGGAGGCAGAGCCCTGGTAGCCCAGCACAGGCAGCTGCCAGCCAGCGGCCACGGCGGCCGTCGCCTCGGGGCTGTTTGCCAGGCTGGCGTTGATGTCGGCTGGCCAGGTGCGGGGCACGCATGTGAAGTCGGCAGTGTGCAGCACGGCGTCCACGTCGGGGACCTGGGCAGGGGAAGGATTGTGAGTCTACTTGGCAGTTAAGTGGCAGGGCGGAGGCGGCACCATGCGGGGGTTGGCACGAGTTGTGGGGCGACAGACCTGTACGTCAACCCTGCTCAAGCTTTAATAAGAAGGGCGTGCACCACGCTGCATCCACCCCGTGCCAGCCTGGCAGGCTGCTGACCTGGCCTGGGAAGAGGCGCAGCATGTCGAGGAGGGCCAGGACGGCGTAAGGCACGTGCCCCCTGGCTGCCAACTTGCCGGGGCCTCGCTGGGCAGGGTACCAACCACCTGGCATTCTGGAAAGGAGACAGCCGTAGGGCAGACGTGTGAGAGATGTGCAGGCGAGGGCAGGGCTGTGCAGTCCGGTGCAGCATTCAGGGGCAGGCGGCAGGCTGTGACAAGCGGGGTGGGGCGGGCACTGTGGGAAGATGAGTGGGCACCCGCAGGCCAAGGGAAGCCCTGCCTTGCATGCGCCCGGCACTGCCCTCGATACAACCAAACGCATGCACTGGCTCCTCTCACTCCCCTCCTCCACCGTAGCAGGGCGGCTCCCGACCAAGCCGCGCACCTCTCCGTCACGTGCTGCACCCACAGGCTGCCGTTGATGACTTGGAAGCGCAGCACGTCGCCGTCGCACACGTCAAACAGGCCGGCAGCAGCATTCACCATATCCTGCATCGCGATTGCTCGGCACCAAGGGAGGCAGGGCCGGTGGCTTGCACACAAGCGCGATGGCTCCTGTGCTTACCGCAGGGTCTTGCATGGAACGGCTTCCCGCAGCGCTGACTGACGCAGAGCTGGCTGAGGCAGCGGTCGCCCCCCCACAACGACCACTGGTTGCACCCAAGCAACGCGCTTGCCCCACGCCTCGCACTGCTGCTGCTGCCTGACAGCATGCCTGCGCCTGCCCCCAAGCATGCGTGCTTGCATGCCTCCCTGTCCCACCTTTGTGATGCCCCCCTCCTGCCAGGGCGCCAGATCTTGATGGATCCAGGGCGCATACTGGGAGGTGCGCCCCCTCAGCTGCAGCACAGCGGCGGTGGCGACGGTGCCGATCAGCAACAATGCACGGGTGACCAACTTGCAGTCAAGGCACTAAGAATCGGCTTGGTAGCATTCAATTGCCCTCACGCGAGCAATGCATGCATCCAACTTGCACACTCCGCTTGCACCCCTCTGCGCACCCACTGCCTCCCCGCGCCCGCTCCCTGCTCACCCGTGCCGCCTCCTGTGCGCTCTGCGGCTCCCACCAGCTGCTCACATTGGCCACAAAACTGTCCTTGCTTATGTCGGTAAAGGCGGCCCGCAGGAAGCCGTGCTCCTGTGGGCCCATGATCACATCTATGGCGGGGCGGGCCGTGGCGTTGGCATCAGCACTGGCAGTAGTGTTGACGGCGGTACGGCTGCCTCTGTCGCTGCCTTCGCCGCTACCATAGCTGGCGGGAGCGTTGCGGCCGGAAATAGCATGCCCTTCTGCTGCCTCCTGCCTTGGACACGCCATCCATTTTATGGGGCTGGTGGCCAGCAGACGGCTGGCTAGGAGGAGGAGCAGGGCCACCGCCGCTATGCAAGGGGCGCGCGGCAGCAGGCGGCGGAAGCGGCCGCCACGGTTGCTGCTGTGGCCGCTGTTAAAGAGGCCTCCCATCTGCCCTGGCTGCAGCAGCGGGCCGTGACTGCTTGCGCAGCAAAGGAAGTGAAGGGAGACGGCAGGGGAGCGAATAGAGGGCGGGGGAACGAAGGGGCCAGCCTACGTCGCTGCTCGCACCTCCCCTCGAGCGCAGCCCAGGCGTGTTGGGATCTGTCAAATGGTAAGCAGAGAAAGCGACAGGCGCACGGTGCCAGGGTTATGTGAAGAGAGCAGAAGTCTTGGACGGCTCGAGCTGCCTGCGCTCCATGGACGGAGGATCTGGTGTGCACCTTGCCTGCTCGCCTGCTCTGGCATGCCGTCCAGAATATGAGCAGGCATGGCGGCTCCTCGCTGGCACTGTCCCTCTGATTGTCTCTCAGCAGCCCGCGGGCGGAACGGCCTGTTGCAGCATCTGTGGCAGAAGTAGCCTTCGTGAAGGGAGGGCACCCTTGCTTGCCGAAGTGTGTGTCAGTGCTTGCCATTGACATTGCACCACTTGCACTGGCGTCCATGATTGGATGGAATGCTAACCACCACGGTGTAAACGGGACGAGAAATACGTACAGCGGCACACTGCCGACACGCATTGCAAGCTGGATGAGCTAAACAGTGGTAGAAATGAAAGGTTGGGGGGCAGGAAGGCAGTTATGCAAATGGTTGGTAAGGTGAATGGGTAGGTCAACGATGCATGCAAGGCTGCAAGGCACGTAGCAGGTGCACCGGCAGTAATGAGGGTACATGCGCTCCAAAGCCACGGTGCAGCGCCTAGCGCCGCCCTTGTTCTTCTTCCAGCGCTGCTGTGGCTTCCTAGCACCCTGCACGCACATGATGCATGAGGCACGGTGGGCTGCAGCATATGACCCACCCTCGCAACCTCAGCATGCTCAGCACATCCACCTGCCCGCCCGCCCATGCAATGCATGCATCAGCGCCCGCATTGCGGGACTGCCGCTCATTGCCAGCCTCCCACGGATCCCATGACCCCACGAGGTGCGTCCCTCTCCAGCTACCAGTGCCCACTCGCCTCCGTCATGGCCGCGCAGCCAGGGGTAGGCACGTTCCACGATGGCAGCATCCTCAGCGTGTGGGAAGCCAAACTCCTGGAGCAGCAGGTCGCCCGTGTAGCAGCGCGCCTTGACGGGGACGGGCTTGAAGCGCTGCAGCGCGGCATACGCGCGCAGCAGGTCGCTGCGGGTGGGAGGGGGCGTGTGTGCAGGGAGAAGAGTGACAAGAGGGACAACTGTGGCCGTAACTGATGCAGTGGCAAGCTTCTGCGCTGCTTGGTGAGGCAGCAGGCATGCCTGGAGATGCTCGCAGCTAACCGCACCTTCAGAAGCCTCCTCGCCTGGGCCCTCCAAACAACGCAAGCACATTCAGGCATTAGACAGCAGCCCCCCCGCCCTCCACCCACCCCCCTCACCGCATGTACAGCAGCGCATCCTGCGTGCGCACTTGCTCCCGGGCAAAGCGCTGCCCGGCGGCCGCAATCTCCCAAGGCATGCGCCCGCTGCCCCAGCTGGACCGCCCGCCCGCCCCAGCCGCCGGCACTGGCTCCTCCACCGCTGGCGCCGCTGCCTGCCGTGCTGCCATGGCAGCGGCCGAGGCGTTACCGCTGCCGCCGGCCTCCCAGCCGCCCTTCCGGCCCAGAGGGCGAGCAGGGTAGCTGGCAGTGGTGCTCCTGCTGTGCCGCAGAGCGTCTGCGACCTCGGCAATCTTGGGGGTCAGCGCCCCGCCTGCAGGCAGCTCCCGCCGGCCCCGGCTGTCCAGCATGGCATTCATGTCCCGCAGCACGCCCACCAGCTGCACACACAAAACAATGCACGCAAGCAGATGGCAGCAAGTCGGTCAGGCTGTTGGTAGGTAGAAAGCACGGCCGCCCAGCATGCCACTAGTGTGCTGGACAGCTGTGCAGAATGAACATATTAGGGAAGAGGGAGTGGGATGGTGAGCCAGGATGGCGGAGGGAGAGGCGGCAAGCAGCCCTGGATGCATCAGCTACCCTTGCATGCTGCATCCAGGCAGCAACATGGCACGCCGCGCCGCAGCACAGACAGCAGCCCCGGCTGGCATCGAGGCAGGCACTCATCATGGCCCCCTCCTGTGCAGCACTGCCCATGCCCTCTTGCCCCCCTCCTGCTCACCTCCTTGCACACGTGGTCAGGGTTGTTGGTCACCTCGACATAGTGCTCCCCCGCCCGCATTGCACGCGCATAAAAGTCCCAGTGCTGCAGCGGGGCGCAGGTCAGGTGCACAGGGTCAATCGTTGCAAGGTTGGATCTATGGGTGGCCTGGCAGCAGCGGCAGCTCATAGTGCAACAGAGATCACTGATGCCATGCTGCTGCCCTGCTACAGCCGGCAAGAGCTGCAGCGTGCCAGGGAGTTTGGCTGCGTTGCCGCTCCTCAGGAGAGGAGGGCCGCACCCTGCTACTGCACCCCTACCTGCGGCTTTGGCGCCACCAGCACGGAGCCACACACCAGCTTTTGCTTCAGGTTGCTGGCGTAGGACTGGGACTCGAGGTACAGGTTGAACCTGGGCGTAATTAGTAGTAGGGGTGGGAGGGAGACAAGGGTAACTCTCTGCTGGAAGGCGGACGTGGGAGGGCGCCTATCGGGCACCTACTTTAGCAGCCATGCAGGAGCGGAGCGCCTCTTTGACTGCGCCGCAGCCCGTGCGCAGAAGCCCGCAAAACCTCTGACAGTCACACACACCAAACGCTCCTGCCGTTGAGGGGTGGAACGTACCCGGAAGCTGCACGCAAGCTCCCGCAGCGCCGCCCACCTGGCTCGCCCCACATGCCCCAGCAACCTGACATCAGTGGTTCACCCACCTGAAGTCGCACACGTCCTGTAAGCCCACCACCGGCAGATCTTGCACATCCAGCAGGGCAGCTTCCTCCAGCCTCCCAGCTTCCCGCAGCTTGCGCTCGCACCCCACAATCTTTCGCCTGCCAGGGGACAGACAAAGCGGGTGCACGGCGGAGAGGAGTGGGCACCTGGATGCCTAGTAGGCAGTGATGCAGCAGCAGCAGCAGCAGCAGCACAGCAGGCAGCATTGTGCGCCTGCCAGGGCACGGATGGGGGCACTGCAAGCACGGTGGAACAGGGCCCGGCTGCGGCAGCGCAGGGCCAACAGCACAAGCGGGACAGGTGAGTGCCCCCTCACCTCCCCGCTCCCTGGTTTCGAGCCGCTCCCCGCACACGCCGGCAGTGTGGCGTGAGCCATGCAGCCCCTCACCTGAGGGCATCTCTCTGGGGGTAGCGCTTGTCCTGGGTGCGCCCCCGCCACACCGCCTGCAGCGGGCACAGCGCAGAGGGCAAGCATGTGAGCAGCCAGCGCAGCCGTGGCGGGCGCAAACAGGGGAGGGCTAGGCAGAGCGCTGCAGGTCGGGCTGCCAGGACGGCAGGCGCAGCTAGGCGAGGTGTTCCCCCTCCACCACTGCCACTTCAAGTGCACCACCAACAACCATTCACTGCGCTGCCCGAACTCACCCGCGGCAGGCGGTCCACCAGGCTGACGTCAGCGTACTGCCGGTACAGCAGCTCAGACTGTACTGCCCAGCTCGAGGCGGGGCGGCCCCAGGGGTCCTGCGGGGCGGTTGGATTGGCAGGTGGGTGTTCTGGTGGGACAGGCAGTGCGAGCTGCCAGAGTTTATTGTGACCAGCAAGGCGGGTCATACCCTCCACCACCAACCCTCCCAGCCGCCCACCACGCTGCCAACGTCACGCCGGATGATCAGCGATAGATACCAAGCTGTCACAGCCACCAACCTGCCACCCTTCCTCACCTCGATGTACCCATACTCGCTTCCATAGAACGAGAAGTCAGGCCAGGGCAGGTCAAGGTGGGAGGCAGAGCCCTGGTAGCCCAGCACAGGCAGCTGCCAACCGGCGGCCACGGCGGCTGTTGCCTCGGGGCTGTTTGCCAGGCTGGCGTTGATGTCGGCTGGCCAGGTGCGGGGGACGCAGGTGAAGTCGGCAGTGTGCAGCACGGCATCCACGTCAGGGACCTGGACAGGGCAGACACAGGAACGAGGGCGAGGTGACACAGGTGGCGCGCGTTGCTGAACAGCATGCACGTGCGGGGACGGCAGTGCATGCCATGTCCCTGCAAACCTTTACCCCTTGGCAGCCAGCGCAAGTTTGTCCAGCCAGCCTGGCAGGCTGCTGACCTGGCCTGGGAAGAGGCGCAGCATGTCGAGCAGGGCCAGAACAGCGTAGGGCACCCGCCCCCTGCCAGCCAACTTGCCGGCGCCAAGCTGTGCTGGGTACCAGCCGCCCGGCAGCCTGCACAGGCGGCGGCAGTACAGGCACACATGTGGGCAGGGTGCGCAGGCAGGCGCCGCGCTGTCCAGTCTTTGGGGCAGGCGGCAGGCAATGGATAGTGTATGGCCGTGCATGAGCTGAGGGAAGTCGAGTAGGCACCCACAGGCCAAGGGAACCCCCACCTTGCACTGCTAATGCGCTACCCTGCCAGGGCCCCTGCTCCCAAGCCCCGCACCTCTCCGTCACGTGCTGCACCCACAGGCTGCCATTGATGATTTGAAAGCGCAGCACGTCGCCGTCGCACCAGTCAAACAGGCCGGCAGCAGCGTTCACCAGACCCTGCACGGCAAGGGTTGAGCGCAGATCATGAACCAGAGGCAGCGACTTTGCTCGCCAGCACGCTGCTTGGCTTGCTGAATGCAAGGCCGTGCGTAGCCATCACTACAAGATGCTGCTTACACACACAATACCGATGGTTAGTTGCTACATGGGTGGGGGGTTTCCACAGCACAGGCCACCAGCTCGCACCACCGCCCCGGCCGCCCCACATGGGGGCACCGAGCACGCCTGCAGCCAAGCACATGCACGACGCCGCACACTGCTGCTGCTGCCCACGAGCCTGCTCTTGTCCCCCCACATGCATCCCTCCCCCCTCCCCCCACCTTTGTAATCCCCTCCTCCTGCCAGGGCGACAGATCTTGCTGGATCCAGGGCGCAAACTGGGAGGTGCGCCCCCGCAGCTGCAGGGCAGTAGAGAGGGAGATAGCGGAGGGCAAGCAGGCACGGTTGCCCAGTTTGCAGTCACAGCGCCCCAGTGGGACTATATGCAGCCGCAGTTGCTTGCATGTCACCAGCAACGCACGCCCCCAGGTGCCGCCCACTGCATGCACCTCGGAGCTCCACACGCGCCCGCCCGCCCCCCGCTCACCCGCGCCGCCTCCGTCGCGCTCTGAGGCTCCCACCAGCTGCTCACATTGGACACAAAGCTGTGCTTGCTTATGTCGCGAAAGGCGGCCCGCAGGAAGCCGTGCTCCTGTGGGCCCATGATCACATCTATGGCGTTGGCGCTGGCGTTGGCGTTGGCACTGGCATTGGTGTTGACACTAGTGCTGGGGCTGGCTGCGGGGGTGGCTCTGACAGCCACGCTGCTGTTGACGCTGCTAGCCTTGAAGCTGGCGCTTATGCCTGCTTCGCTGCGAGGGCTCACGCTGCCGGTGGCACGAATGCCTGCTTCGCTGCGAGGGCTCACGCTGCCTGAGGCGCTGACGCTGGCGTTGCCGCTGATGGCGGGACTGCTGCTTGTATTGCTGGTTTCGCTGGTAGGTGTGTGGGCAGCGACATAGCTGCCCATTACTGCATCCCCGCCTGCCGCCTCCTCTCTAGAATGCACCATACGCCCAGAGGGGCCGGTGCTCAGCAGCTGACTGGCCAAGAAGAAAAGCAGGGCCACGGCCACCAGCGGGGCGGGCGGCGCGAGGCGGCGGAAGCGGCCGCTGCTGCCAGCGGCACCGCCGCGGCCGCTGTCGAGTAAGCCGCCCATGTGAGCCTCGGCAACACAGGGCGCCCCTTGCCTGCTTCAAGCAAGGGAAATGGAGGAAGTCAGGGAGGCTCGGGGTGCAGGGGGAAGAACCGACTGCGGTGCGCGCTCGCGAGTGCGCCAGCACACACAGCCCACTGCCTGCTCGCACCTTGGCTGCGATCCAGGCTTGTTGATCACAGCCCTTAATGAGTGCACAAGCAAGCTGGCGCGGGCGTCGTGACAAGGGAGCTCGCAGTGTGCGCTCGCACGCTGAAATCCGAAGCTCGCGCTTTGAATGTAACCAAGGGCCAAGAGCCATCTGAAGCCCGCCGAGGAGCGATCAGAGCAATGCTTAAACAAGATGCGCCCTGCACCACTTTCTTCCCTGCGGCGGGCAGCGGCGCCATGGGCGGCGCTGAAGATGAGGAGGCAGGGAGATCCCCCGGGCTCTTGCTTCTGGGAGCTCAGCACTGCAAGTCTGTACTTTCACAAGAACAGGCATACACAAAACCCCTCGGCGAAATTAGTATTAAGAAGGCAGGTAAAATAAGGCTTCGACTGCTTGCTGTTGCTCCGCCGTCATCCAATCGTCCCACAGCGGCACCCTTGCGGCGCAGTGTGGCAGCCAGTGGCTGCCTGCCCACACGCAGGCCTGAATCAGGCCCTGCAAATCAATTCTGCTGCACCTGCACCTCCCCCTGGAGGCTTGCGTGCCGCGGCGTGTGCTGCGCTGGCTTGTCGGCAGCCTGCTGGCGGCGCACCTGCCTGCCAGGGTTGGGTGACACCTCCCCCAGCACGTTGCCGCACCCCGCCTCCTGCACCTCCTGCTCTCCAGCGCTGGAGAGCTAGCTGCTAGCTAGCTGCTAGCACCCTGCCGTGCTGCCTGCCTCGTCACATGGCGGTGGGCGGGGGCAGCAGCTGGGGGTTCTGGGCCGTTGTCTGCCGCCCCCTCCACCGCCAGCGCTGGCGCCTCCGGCTGACCTGTCCCTGCTGCAGCAGCGGCTGCCGCCAGCACTGCTGCCACGCCCTGAGCAGGCGCTTCGTGGCGCACCTACTCAGCGTCAGCAGCAGCCAGCACCGCTGCCTGCGGGGGCAGCACCTGCTGGGGCTGAGCTGCAGGCGGAGCAGCAGGCGCGGGAGCCCAGGCCTCATCCGCGTCAATGGGCCGCCTGCCCTGCAGCTGGGCCAGCTGCCGTTGCAGCGCGTCCAGGCCATGCAGCGCACCACCCTCACCCTCGTCATCCGAGTCCACCACAGGGACAGGGCGGGGGCGCAGCGCCATGAGCTGCTGCAGCTGCTGCAGCTGCTGCAGCAGCTGCTGCTGCTGCGGCCGTGCCTCCTGCGCTGCCGGAGCAGCAGCAGGGCCAGCGTCAGGCACCAGCGCCGGCGGTTGCACCACGCCAGGAACCGGCGCCTGCGCTGCCATGCGCGCGGCTTGCCGGGCTGCCGCCGCAGCTTGCCGCTCCTCCGCATGCTGCTGCATCAGCAGCCTGTTTTGCTCCATCTGTTGTTGCAGCCTCCTGATGTTCTGCGCCGCGCCGTCATTGTCGATGGCGGGAGCTGGCGCAGGCGCCGCCGCCGCCTGCCCGGCGCCTCCCAGTCCGCCGAAGGCGCCGAAGGGAGGCGGGGGCATGTGAGCCGGGGGAGGGTCAAACATTCCTGCCCCAAAGGCCGGCATCGCGTCCTGCGGGCGCGCCGCCTGCCCAGCACCCGCCAGGCCCGCTATGCCAAAGGGATTGGCAGCAAATTCCGGGTCACGGCGGGGCACAGGGTTCCCCTGCCCCATAAAGTTGTGCAGCGGGTCGTTAAACCCGCGAGGAAAGCCGCCAGGACGTGGCCTGCCAACGCGCCGGCCGTCTGCGGCAGCAGCGGCGTCGGCGGCGCGGCGGGCGTCCGCGTTCCCCGCCCGCCGGTCCTCATCTGCCGCCCACTGCTCAAAGTCGGGCGGCGGGGCAAACATGGGGATTGGGTGCTCCGCTTGCGGGGGATCTGGCGCCTCTGGCAGCCGCTTAGGTGCCTCTGACCCATCCTCCTGCTGGCTGAGGCCCAGCGCCACCAGCCGGTGCTTCCTGGCAGCCCGCCGCTTGACCACCGCCGCGCTCCAGGCCTCCACTGCCTCACCGTGCTGGTCGCTGGCAGCGTGCCAGCGACGCGCGGCGGTATGGAAGCGCTGCCGCTGCGCCAGGCGCACGCCTGCTGGCAGCCCCATGCCGTGCAGGCGGCGGTCGGCATCCACCGCCTCATGCTGCGCCTCTGCCAGCTGTTCCGCCAGCTCTGCCAGATAAGCCTTGGCGGCCACCACCTCGGCATCGGCGGCTTGGAAGGCAGCGTCGGCCTCTCGGAACACGTTGGCCAGCTCGTGCGCAAGCAGTGCCTCTGCCAGCAGCTTCTGCTCACGTGCAGCCTGCAGGAATGGAGACGTGTTGGGCATCATGTGGGGGAGAGGGCAAGGGGCACCTGGTTGGGGCAGGCTGGGGGCAGGCTTGGGGCAGGCAGGATTTCCATCTCAAGCGCGAGCACATTAGGATGTAGATGGCTTGGTCGGCACAGGGTCGCCCCCTGCGCTGCCTCCACCTGCCTGCTCTGCCTGCTGACCGCTCCTCTCCCGCCCTCTACCGCTGACCTCCGAAGCACCCAGCCACCCGCCCCTCCAGCCCAGCCCTTGCAACCTCTGTCGACCTGCCCTACTTTGCCTCACCTCCATAATGTTGTGATGCTCCTCGGCTGCATCAATGTCTGCCACCAGCTGCCAGCACCCAAAGTACTCGGCCTCAGTTCGCAGCTCCCGCCGAGCGGTGGCGTCGGGGGGCACCGGCGCTGTGCCGTCGCGCATGAAGGCCAGGATGGAGCGGAAGTGCGTGGGGTCCCTGCGCCAGAAGCGACGGCAGGGAGGGCAGAGTGGGTGTCAAAGAGCACGCAACGGCTCAAAAAAGCGGGCGTCGCTGGCCGGCGCCCAACCGCCGCCGCGCCGCTGCCAGTTTCGCCGCTCCGTTGCAGCCGGCGCCACCCACCGGTCGATGAAGACGTGCCCCTCGTCCTTCACGGCGCCCGGCTGCATCGCCCCGCTGAACATCCCGCTCAGCATTGAGCCGGGGCGGCTGGCCAGCGTCTGCTTGAGGCATTTGAAGAGCTGCCCGCCGACGGAGAGAACCACAAGCTCCATTGTGGGCGAACGAGGGCGGGAATTGGCTGGACAGTGTGGGTCCGCCGCTGAAGTGCACCCGCCGCCGCTGCCGCCACCTGTCACCGCATGGCAGGCCCTTCTCAGCTGGGGCAAAGCCCATGTCATGTGCCATGAACCTCTCAAAGATCAACGCTTGGTGCTGATTGAGTAGACGTTCGGGCATGGGGCGTCCTGTGGAGAATGGTCAGATGGCACATGGCATGGCGGAACGGTGCTAGTAAAGGGTTGGCTGCCGGCCGCCCCAGCCATGCAGACCACAGCGCTCAGTGTGCGCGCTCAGTGGTGACTGATGAGCCTGCTGCCGGGTGCAAGAGTACATCAAGATGATCTGATGCACCGAGAAGGCGAAGGTGGGTTACCACCCAGCATGCATGCCTGCTTCCCTGCCAGAAGCTGCAGCGTTGATGAACACAAACTGGCGCCCCCCAACGAAGTCAAACAGGCATGCCGCCCCCGGCTTGCAATCTTTCTGACTGCCTCATTGCTCGAACTAGCACGTCACAAAGTGTTCCGTTCTCGCGCTACACAAATAAATGATCAAATATTGAAGCAATACATATAAAGCATATCAACACTCACACTCTCACACTGCTGCAATGTAACCCCTTGAACCCCGTGCTCCCATTGGCGCAGTTGCTCCTGCCTGCTCTCCACCCTGCGCGCCATCCTGTCCTGCCCATCATTCCTGCTGCTCCTGCGCCTGCTGGCGGCGGCTGGCACGCTGCGCCGTGTGCTGCGCCGGCTTGTCGGCCGCCTGCTGGCGCTGCACCTGCCTGCCTGGGTTGTGCGACAGCTCCCCCAGCACCCTGGCGCGCGCCGCCTCCTGCCTATGCATCTCATCAGCCGCCTGCCGTGCTGCCCGGCGCGTCAAACGCCGGCGAGTTGGGGCAGCAACAGGTGGGGGGACGTTGTTCTCCCCCACCTCCTCCCCCGCCAGCGCTGGGACCTCCGGCTGGGCTGCACCTGCCGCAGCAGCTGCTGCCGCAGCCGCGGCAGCCACAGCGGGCGCTCCGCGAGGGGCCAGACCTGCGCCGGCAGCCGCTTGCACAACCGCTTGCTGAGGCAGGGATCCCTCAGGCTGGGCAGCAGGTGCCGGGGCCCAGGCATCATCCTCATGCCGCACCCCCTGTATCCTGACCGGGCGCTCCTGCTGCGCATTCTCAGGACGCCCTATGCCACCAGGGGCACCCATGCGGTCCTGCCGATGCTCAGCAGCAGCAGGCGCAGGGGCATCCTGGCCCTGGTCCTGCTGAGGCTGAGCTCCAGCCCCTGCTGCAGCTGCCACAAGGGCCCTGCCCGCGTGACGACGCCTGATACGTGCAGCAGCTTGCTCTGCCCGCTGCAGCGCCTGGAGCTGCCTGCGAGCAATGCGGTCAAGCTCAGCCTCCACCCCGTCATCATCTGCCAGCAGCTCTGGCAAGTCATTGTCCTCATCAGAGTCAGAGTCCGCCACTTGGGCCGGTGGCTGGCGTGGGTGGTGGTTTCGCCTCAGAGCATCCTGCACAGCCGGACGCTCCTCGTGCGCAGCGGGGGCAGCTGCCGGAGGGGCCGGTGGCGCAGGCACTGCCAGCACTGCCGCGTGGGCTGCTGCCCGCTGCGCCTGCAGATGCCTCCTTATCTCCGCACCGCCCACAGCAGCAGGCGCTGGCGCTGGCGCAGGATTTGCTGCTGCTCCGCGGACTCGCTCCATCCGCTGCATCACTTGCTCTATCAGCGCCTGCTGCTGCTGCGCCTGCTGCAGCATCCCGAGGTTCACTCCCATAGCGCCAGCTCCAGCAGCGCCGCCAGCTGGGCGGCGCACCAGGCCTTCCAGGCCCCCAAAGATGCCTGCCAGACGGTCAGCGTCAAACCACAGCGGCAGCTCGCCACCAAGCCTGCCAGCGCCCCAGCCGCCGGCGGCCGCATCGGCATTGCCAGCAGCAAAGGCGGCAGCAGCCGCCTCCCGGCAGTCCTCCTCAGCCGCCCACTGCTCAAAGTCGGGCAACGGGGCAACCAAGGGGATGGGGTGCTCCGCACGCAGCCTGTCAGGCGCGTCTGGCAGCGGGCCCAGCATCTCTTCCTGGTGCTGGGACAGGTTGAGCGTCGCCAGCCGCCGCAGCTGCGCAGCGCGCTGCTTCTGCGCGGCAGCAGTCCAGGCCTGCGCTGTCTGGCTGTACTGCTCGCTGACGGCGTGCCAGCGGCATGCGGCGCTGTGGAAGCGCTGGCGCTGCGCCAGGCGCGTCGCCGGGGGCAGCTCCATGCCGTGCAGCTGGTGGTGTGCGTCTGCGGCCTGGAAGCGTGCGTCTGCCAGCTGGCCGCGCAGCTCTGCCAGCCTCGTCTTGGCAGCTGCCGCCTCTGCGCCTGCCGCCTCAGCAGCGGAGTCGGCCTCGCGGTACACGTTGGCCATCTCGTGCAGCAGCAGCGCCTCTGCCAACAGCCTCTGCTCGCGTGCAGTCTGCAGGGAGGCAGGGTGGGGTTTGGGAGGGCGAAAGCGAGGCACTTAGGGAGGGGCGTTACAACCAGGTGGTATGGCGCATACACAGACGGAAAGCTAGGCAGCGCACAGTGCCAGCCCCACCCCTCAGCTGCAGCAGTCCAGTCACAAAAGCTTCGCCAGTCTGCTGCCCGCTCGTCTCCTGTTGCAGACCGCCCGCAGCACCCAGCAAAACAACCTCGTCAGCCCAGCCTCCCGTGCTCCCCCCTGCCGCCTTGCACTGCTGTGCCTGGCCTCACCTCCAGACGGATGTGACGCTCCTCGGCTGCATCAATGTCCGCCACCAGCTGCCAGCACCCAAAGTACTCGGCCTCAGCTCGCAGCTCCCGCCGAGCGGTGGCGTCCGGGGGTACCGGGGCGGCACCGTCCCGCATGAAAGCCAGGATGGAGCGGAAGTGCGTGGGGTCCCTGCGCCATGTTGGTGGGAGGGAGGAAATCAGGTATGGAAATCTAGCCAAGCTGTGCAGAAGCCGAAGTTGCCTCTGGCGGCCCCAACCGCCGCTGCTGCCGCTGCCGCCCGCCAGTTTCGAAGCCCGCTGCCGCTATCTGGCGCGCTATCACCCACCGGTCGATGAAAACGTGCCCCTCATCGTCCAGGGCGCCCGGCTGCATCGCCCCGCTGAACATTCCGCTCAACAGAGAGCCGGGACGGCTGGCCAGCGTCTGCTTGAGGCATGTGAACAAGAAACCGCCCACAGACAGAGTAACAATCTCCATTGCGAAAGAGGTATCGAATTGGTCGCTTGAAGGCGGTTGGGTGCGATGAAGTGCACCTGCCGTCGCCGCCACCTGTCAGCGCATGTGCCGCTCTTCATTTGGTGCACACTTACATGGTTGCCTCAAAACTGGTATGTAACACATGCAGCAACAGTAAGCAAAACAGGCGCATGGCGCAGCATGCACAGGCATCAAAACTTCCGTGCAGATAGGGGTCATGACCCGCGCACACTAGGCAGAGAGAGCTGGCTGGCGGCACCCGCCAGGCCGAGCCAAGCAAGAGGTGCGGGCAGCCGGCGCTGGCAGGCTCATCACATGTTCATTCACTTATCATCTCTCTCTCTTGAGCCCACCCGCAAGCAGTGGCCACCGCAGCAAGCCGTTGCTGCTGCAGCTGCCTCGGTGCCGCCAGCGGGCGGGCCCAGCATTCAGCGGGGTTGCCGGCCGCGCGCCGCGCACTCCGTTTCGGGTTCAACCACCAGGTGTGCCTCGCTTCAGGCGAGGCGCTGCAGGCGCAGGTCCCGGAAGCCCCCCTCCTCCGCCATCTTGCGCTCCCCGACCTCGTCCAGGTCCTCGGCAAAAGCAGAGCGGTACACTGCAGTACAGGGGGCGGGGCAAAAGCGACCAGGCTTTTGTTGAAGCAGGCTCCTCGAGCCCTGGCTTGTTTTCGATGGTGACACAAAAATGGGAGGAGATGGAAGGCCCTCGGCGATCGCGTAGCGGAGCACTGCACATAGACGGGCGGTCAGAAGCGAGGCGTGTGGGACGATCACAGGGCCTTCAAGGCAGGGGGGGCTCGCAGGCAAGCGCAGCACGGTGCACGTGTACAAACACGAGTGCAACAAGTGCAGAGGAGCTAGGGTGGAGCAGAGCATTTGGGTGCAGAGCGCGGGCTGGTGGCACGAGCTGCTCTGCACCGCACTGCTCTGCCCCGCAGGCCCCAGTCCCGCCCACCCAGCATCCCCCCAGCCACACAAACACCGCCCCTCAGCAGGCGCACAGTTGCCTCTCCCGAGCCGCAAGCAGCCGCACGCCTCCCACCCAGCACGCAGCACCCACCAAGGGATGTCCTTGATGCGTGCCGGCCGTAACTGCCCTTGATGGGTGCACGCCATACCCACCCACACAAGGTCCCCTTTCCACCATTCTACAACAGCTGGAACCTTTCTCAACACTAGGAATCCAATACAGGCAGCACCCATCTCACCGAGGATCTCCGTGATGCGGCTGCGGTCGTGGTTGAACTTGAAGGTGTTGGTGCCCTCAAAATTTGAGGCGTGGTGGGTGGGCTTGTGGTGGTGATACTCGCCCAGGTTGGTCGCGCTGCAGCGGGGGGAGGGCCGGGGAGCAAGAGAACACAGTAATTGTCAGCACCCACAAACAGTGGTGGGTGGGAATGCAATGGGGTGGCGCTGCGGCGGGGGGGAGGGTGGGAGGGGCGGGATGGAGTGCAATTTGCCAGCAACTTGAAAGTAATGAGACCGGTCATGTGCCGGTAATCAGGTGGTAACCACCCAGGTCTGTGGCGCTGCAGTGCAGGAAGGTACAACAGGACCAGATGTGTCAGCACCCACGCCGTGGTGGGTGGGATTGTGATGGATGTGCTGGCAGGGTGTCAGTGGTGGGTAAATGGTGACAGTTGGGCCCAGGCAGGTGCTGCTGTGGGAAGGAGGGAGGGGAGCATTGTGCAGTGCACGCACCCACACAGCAAGAATGCGCTGGCTTGTGGTGCTGGCCGTCACCCAGGATGGTGGCGCTGCTTGGGAAGCAGGACCGCAAACAAGGGAGGTTGGGGAAGGGGGCCGGGGAAAAGGGCGCGTGCAAGAGGCCGTCATCTGCCGCCATGTGCAGCACCCAGGCGTCCCGCACCCAGTGCACCCACCCATCCAATCACCTGCGCCAATCACCCGCGCGCGTCCTGCTCCCCAGCATTCCTCCCTCCTCCTGCCACCTGCCTCTTGGCAGCCCAGAGACAACGCCACTCCTGCGAATTGCTGGATGGAAACCATGCCACCCCCCAGAGCGGGCCGGCCGGTGTTTTTACCTCACCTGCCGCGGTACGACACCATCAGCGAGTTTGTGTCCACAGTGGCATACTGGTCCACCTGGCCGGGAGGTGCAGGGGGCGGTGCGGGGGGGCAGCGTAAGAGGGGCCAACCAGCTGGCTTGGCCCCGCCTCCACACACACATCAGGAGGGCCGTGTTCAGGCCAGACAGCTCCCCTCCCGTTCCCTAGCCACCACCCTTACCCAAACCAGCTGCATGCCACACAGACAGCAGCAGCTGCAGGCGGGGCCCACCTCCACCCAAAAGTCGGGGAAGGCTGTGTTGAGGTCGGACAGGTAGTGGCGCATGCCCTCAATGCCCACGGTGGGGTGCGTAGGGTCCCACACCTGTGGGGAGAGCGGTAGCGGTGCATGGGGCGTAGGCAAAAAGGGAGGCACGGGGTGAGGGGCAGAGGCAAAGAGGGAATGGCGAGGCAGGGGGAAAGGTGGAGCAGGGGAAGGGGGTGAGGGGCGGCGAGGGGCGGCCGAGGTGCCAGCGGGGCGAGCACAGGCAGGCAGCCAGCCGCCCGGCGACAACACTGGACCGCCACCGCACTACGGCGGTGCACATGTCCCACGAACCCATCGCGTCGTCGTTTGTCGGCTGTCACCACCATCTGCACACTGTGCACCACTGGAAATAAAGAAACTAACTAAAGTGCAGGCCTCACCACGTCCTTGTGCACCACGTCGTCAGCAAAGATGGTGTCTGCCAGCTCAGCCTTCTTGTTGGTCAGATAGTCAATGAGGTAGGCGTGCGCCAGCTCAACCATCTGCTTCACGCGCCTGCAGATGGGGTGGGTGCCACGGAACGCCAAACAACAAGCGCTCGAGGAAAGGTGAGGCTGGGTGTGTTTGGTGGAGGGTGGCAGCTGGGGGGCGGGGGACGGCAGAAACAGGCGGCAAACAAGTCGAAAAGGTGTGGGGTGGTGCCAGCCGTGCTTAAATCAAGGTGCCATGTCAAATGAATCGCAACGAGGTGGACGTTGCGCTCACCAGTCCTGGATCTGCTCTGTCTGGCGGAAGGCCTGCACGACGAGGCGGGTGCCGGGTCGAGCCGCCGGCGCCGCCGCCGCTCGCGCTGTGCGCCAAGCCAGGCGTGGTGTGAAGCTAGATGTGTTCCGCAGGGCCATGGTAGCTCGCCGGGCTGCCGAGCTGCTGCCGGGCCGCGTCGCCGTCGCGGAACATGACGCCGCCGAAAGCGAGACCATCGCCTGCGCGGTACAGTGTCGGAGGGTGCTGCTTCGAGTGTAGACGTGGATCTGCGAGTGTGGTTAGGGTCCGAGGCGAACGCAGCGCGGGGTCATATCGGCCAGCATCCCACAGCGGCGATCTGCCGCCACGTCAGAGCGGCATGGCGGAGGCTCACCAGGTGGGGCCCTGGATACAGCCTGCTCCACCGCATTCTCCTGGCTTCACGTCCATTTCACCAGTTACATCAATAGATACACACGGTACACAGTCAGTCTAAACACCCCGGTCGAGCGGGGCCGCTCTCTGCAAGGTGTGCTGGCCGACCGGCGGGGGGAAGGCCGCAGCTCCAGGAAAGCCGGGGCGCGCCCGCAGAGGGAAGCACAGAGCACCAAAACTTATTCGCCATCACAGGAGGATCAAGGACTGGGGTTTAGGGAGGCGCACATAGAAAAAGGAAAAAGTGAGGGGCGCGACATCCAAGAGGTGAGGCAAGGAATGAAAACGTCGCGCCCGAAAACTCGTAGCCAGGAACCACTCCCGCTTAAGTAGGGGGCTGCACAGCAACCGGACAGTAAGGGCCCAGCCCGCCGTGCCTCTGCAGCACAACTGCTGTGGGTGGCATGTCAGCCGCCCGGAATCTCTCCGCACTGCCCTGGGTGCCGGCGGGCCGGCGCTGCCCTGGGCATCTGGCTGCTCGCGAGCAGCTGGCTGGTCAGCGTCTGCTGCACCGCTCAGGGCATCTGGCCGCGCTGCGCCTGCTGTGTTGCCTCCACGCGTGCCGACGCCTCAGCCAGCTTCTTGCGCTCCTCGTGCCCCTGGGCGCCCAGCCAGTTGGAGCGGTACACTGCGGAGGTGGGGCGGGGCAGGCGGGGCAGCCAAGGGGGCGGGCAGGGTGAGAGGAGGGCAGCGCGGCAGGCAGCCAAGGATGGCCTTCTGCGCGCCTCTTCCCACTCTGCTGCGCCCCCCAAAACCCGCCACCAAATCACTCATGCACTCACCCTGCACCTCCTTGATCTTGGTGGCGTCGTCGTTGAAAATGAAGAGATCCACGCCCTGCAGCCACAAGAAGGGGGGACCACGCGGTGGGCAGGTGATGCAGGTGAGGGCCGGCAGGCACCCACCCTGCCCTGCGCCTGCTCCCGCCCTCCACCTCCTCTCATGCCCTGCCCGCCTCCACCATTGCCCCCGCAAGCAAGCACAAAGGGGGGCCCCCACCCAGCATGCCAGTGGCTCACAAAGAACTTGGGGGTCTTGGCGGACACGCGCCCCTCAAAGGACACAAACATGGACTTGTTGTCCACAAAGCCGTAGGTCATGGGCCGCACCTGCAGCGCACAAGTGCGGGGGGCGGTGGGGAGGGGCGGCAGGCTCAGGCAAGGGGGTAGGTGCGGGGAGCCGGGGGCAGGCGGCGGGTGGGGCGGGCATGCCCGGAAAGACTCCACCACAGCCGCCGCTCCTTCATACCCATGCCTCTCGAAAAAAACTCCCCGTCCCCCGCACTCACGTTGCAAACAAGGCAGCTTTTGTGCGGCAAGCGTGGCGGCAAACGGGAAGGGACAGGGCAGCTGGTCCCTGCGCACCCCCCATGTCGTCCTGCCTGCCGTTCCACATCCCCCCCGCGATCCCCTCCTTTATGCCCTGCCCAGCGGCTCACATAGTATTCGGGGTAGGTCTTGTGCAGCTCCGTGAGGTACGTCTCGTACTCCTGCAGGCGGTACAGGTGCGGCACAGGGTTGGACGGGCGGTAGGTGTGAGAAGAACACACGTGGTATTGCGCATGGGATTTGAGCGCAGGGGAACGAGCGCAGGTGGCAGCTGCGCAGCTCGGTGCGGCGCGCGTGCACTTGCGCGCGCATGCGGTACGTGGGAGGCACACGGGGGCCTGGGAGGCAGGCGCGAGTGGGGAGGGCCTCACCGCATGGGTGGGGCAGGCAAGGCAGAAGCAGCATGCTGTGCCCTGCCTTACGCCTACCGCTGCACGCCGTCAACCCTGCCTCCCACGGCTGCCACCCCCAGCTCCCCACCCACGCACCTTCATGCCCACGCGGCCAATGTTACGGACCTGCACCGTTTGGGAGGCGGGGGGCGGGCGGGGGGCGCAGCATGATGTGGTGTCAGCCACGTGGCCAGCAGCAAACAGCACAGCAGAGCAGCAGGTGCGCACCCCTCTGGCCATCCCAGCCGCCCTTCCACGCTGCCGGCCACGTGCCGCCGACCCCGCATGCACCCACACACCCACCCGCACGCCAACACCACACATGCCTTTCTACCACCTGCGCGCGCACACACACACACACACAGGCCCTGCCCCCTCACCCGCCACACGTATGCGTCCCTGGCATTGTCAAACGCACACACATCCCACCCCCCGGGGGCCGCTGCCTCCCTCACCATGTCCTTGTGTGAGATGGAGGGGTCCAGGATCTTGGACATGAGGGACATGTCCCCCTGGGTCAGCAGCTGGTCAAAGTATTCGTGGATCAAGTTGACCATCTGCGGGTGGTGCGGGTGAGGAGGCAGTCGGGTTTGTTGCATGGCTTGCTGGCGGGTTGATCGCAGAGGAAAGTGGGGTGGAGAGGACGCCCCGGCGAGGGAGGTGGGCGCCGGGAGGAGGCGCCCAGGACGAGGCGGCATGGCTCCACAAGAGAACACACCAGCAGACATCGCATGCCTTTGCAAGCTAGGCGGCGGGAGTCTCACCCGAATGACGTGCTGCTGCTGCGGCGCGCCAACCACGGGGCTAGAGGCTGCGCCCGCGCCGTTGCCCTCCTCCGCCGCCACCCGCAGGCACCGCCGCTGCTGTGGCCGCACCGCAGCCGCACGCTGCTGCTTCGCTTGCTGCGCATGACGGGGTAGCGTCCGGGAGGCGACAAAGGGCACGGCTGCCACCGTTGCTGCGAGTGATGCCGACATAGCCACTGGGTGGGTGTGCGGTTTGTGGGTTACGGGCAGGGGGCAGATGCTTGCAAGGCGTTCAGCGAGCTTGGGATCCGCGCGATGGAGCCGTTATAGGCCGATCCTGCTGCGCTTGGGTGTCGTGCGTCACCCTGCTGCGCCCCAGCAGATGCTGCTTGCAGGCCTCCCCACGGGTAATCCTGACGTTCTCGGGCCACAGAGAGGTGTCGAGCACCTCTGGCGGGAACCCCGCACACGTCTGGGGCTCCCTCTTCGCCGCCGCCAACCCCGCCCCGCCGCTACGAGCAGTGCTCCCAAAACCCCTGTCCCAGTCTCTTTCTGCCCAACTTGCCGGACACCCAAGTTGATCAAAAGTTGTCTGGGACGCAAAAGTGGTTTGCCTGGGCTGCAGCGGAGCTAAGCAGGCTGGCAGCTGGCGCTGGACCCGGTCAGACAACCTGCAGCCACACTTGCGGCTGCCACCACGTTGCCAGGCCGCTTCTCTGCCTGCATGCTTTGCCTGACACTGGCATTCATCACTGTCCATTTGTGCTTACAGAGGCTGTATGGGCCCTGCAGCAACAGACACATTGCTGTGCAATGTCACATAGTAGGTGGGATGTGTGTCAACAAATCTAGCAACGTTGTTGTGGCATGTCTCGCAAAGTTCGCTAGGAAGCAAGGTTGATTTGGTGGTGCAGGTGCAGTCTGCTATCTACGGCAATGGCAGTACCCGTCGCGCCAAAATCTGGTGGCGGTGCATGTCCCAAAACTGGTGCTTGCGTCTGAACAGGCAGGGCAGTGGGTGGGCCTCAAAACTGGGGGAGCCGCATTCGTAGGAGCGGCGCACGGATGTCACTATCAGTATGCATGCTGCTGTGCTTCGTCCCTCGTCATCAACCAAGGGGAGCAGATGGCGGCGGCAGCATCTCGAATGTGACTGCCAAACACTCCTCTCTGCACCTCGGGGCCGGTCACGCGGGGCAAGGCTAGTGGGCTCCCCCCGCCTGGGCCGCCTTCTTCTTGCGCTCCTCGTGCCCCTGGGCCCCCAGCCAGTTGGAGCGGTACACTGTGGGGGGGTGGGGCAGGCAGGGCAGCAAAGAGGTAAGACGTGCCAGAAGCGAGGTGCTTGGCAGGCAGGCAGGCAGCATGGCAGGAAGGGCCCTCCTGCCGGGCGGCCATGCGGGCAACCCGTCACCCACTGCTGCTGCTGAACCCCGGGCCACTGCAGGCCTCTGCCCATACCCGGCTCACCTACTCCTCCCCCACTCGCCCACCCACCCACCCAATCCTCACTCTGTTGAGGCGTACACGGTGTAACAGGAAGGAAGAAAGGAACTCATACTTCACCCACCCATTCTTCACCCCTTGAATCCCCGACCGCCAATGCACCCTTGCTGACACGCCCCGCCCTTTGTACTGCCATTTCACCCGCCCCTCTCCCAAACCCTGCCTCCCTCGCACCCACCCACCCTCGATCTCCCGGATCTTGGCGGCATCATGCGTGAACTTGAACATGTCCACCCCCTGAAAGGCACAGCACCAAGACAGGCAGGGGCACGTGTGCCAAGGCACAGGCAGGGGAGATGCGGATGAGAGCAGATCCCACGCTCTGCGGTGGGGCACAGGCAGGGGCGGCCCCAGGGGGAGCCGTAGCTGGCTGCCGGCCGCGCACGCGCCGCAGCGGGCGGCCCTGCACAGCAGTCCGACGGGCACCCAGGCTGCCACTTGGGCGACCAAGTATCGCCTGCCGCCCCCCAGTTTCCCGCCCGCGCCACGTGCACCCCGCTGTGCATCCCCGGCCCGCCGCCCACTGGCCTTCACCTTGCACAAGAAGCTGCATGTGATCCTCGACTCGGCCCTCACAAACGTGGCATCCCCACCTAGAACAGGGCTGTGTGCTGGGCTCCTGCCCCGCCCCTCGACACGACAACCCACGCCCTCACAGTGCGCCTGCCCACCTTGAACAGGGGCGTGTCGCGCGCGGCCCGCCCCTCGAATGCCACAAACATGGTGTGGTCGTCCACCAGGCCAAACTGGGTGGGCTTCACCTGCCGGGCCAGTAGGGCGGACCAAACGGTTCATAACTGGCGGGCAGGTGGGCGGATGGGTGGACGGTCGCCAGCTGGGCAGCCCGGTGGCTCGGTAACGGGTCCATCCACCGCCAGGCAAAAGGGGCCCGGGCGGTGGGTGCCCAATGTAATTGATAAATTGACAACAACAACTGAACCAGCGGCCAGCTCAGCACTGCTGAGGGCAGCGCCAGCTCAGCAGCTGCCCGCCAGCTCACGTAGATGTCGGGGTACGTCTTCTTCAGCTCCTGCACATACCGCTGGTAGTCCTGCACACAGGTGGGTGGGTGGGCAGCAGTCCAGGGGAGGCAGTCAGAGCGGTGGGCAGAGCAGGCAGGTGGTGGTTGCGACATGCGGCGCCGCGTGTGACGGCCGGCAGGTGCCCTGCACCTGAGCAGCCAGCCCGGGAGGCAGGCAGGCCAGCAAGCAGCCTGCTCTGAGCTGGCGTGTTCTCACTCACCGGGATGCCGAAGCGCCCCTCGTTGCGCACCTGCGCAGGCAGGAAGGCGGGAGGGGCGCACGGGGGCACTCATGCGTGGTGCAAGCAGGAGGGAAGGGTGCCTCCGCGGCCTCTGACAGCGCCACAGTTGGCCAGCTGCACTGCGTTGGCTTGCTGGGCAGCATTCACAGATAGCCGCTCCCTCTGTCCGCACCAGGCAGCTAGCACCCGGCGCTCTGCAGCAGGTTGCCCCTGGCCGCACGCACTACCCCTTCACACAGCCCGGTGGCACAGCCCCGTCTCACCATGTCCTTGTGCTGCACCCCGGGCGACAGGATCTTGTGGCAAATCTCAGTGTTGCCGGCGCTCATGAGCTCGTTGAAGTATTCCAGCATCAGGTTGACCATCTGGGGCAGAAAATAAGGGTGCAGAGAGATGGGCACATCAGCAGTTGGGTGCACAGGTCAGGTCAGGTGGAGCAAGGCAGCAGGGCGGAAGCCACGGCAGTCACACCGGTGGCAGCACTTCAATCCCACCGCTGGCAGGCGACTTGCCCAGGCAGCCCTGCTGGCGGCAGTCCCATTGTGGCGAGAAGCGATTGAGAGCCTCGAACACATGGCTTTGTCACCTTGGTGGCGCGCAGGTGATCGGGGGAAGCCTCGAGGGAGGCTGCTGCGCCATTGCTGGCATGACCTTGGCTGCCTTCTTTGAAGGCTCTGATGGGCTGCCTGGCTGGCTGCCGAGCGGCTGGCCGCTGGGCGGCGTGTCGGAAGCGGCGACCGGGCGCAACCCTTAGCGTGGCGCTGCAGCTGACGGCGAGCATGATGGAGAGTCGATGGTAGGGTAGGAAGTGGGAGAGAACAGCAGAACAAGGGAGTGAAGGAGCGGGGGCGGCAGAAGTTGCCACCTGAGCGGCCCGCCGTACAGCTCCACATGTGAGTGGAGGAACAATAGCCGGGGCATGCTAGGCGAATACAGTCATGTTAAGAACTGGAGCTAGCCTCACCTGGGTAAGAGGGTAAACACATTTAGTGGCCAAAGAAGTTTTCACAGGTTGGGAAGTGCAGCAGGCACTGCCCCCCTCCTGAGGCCACCGGGGCCTCGACACCTGGCGGCGGCGGCAGTCACCTTCCTGCAACCCATCCTCAGTGCAACTTGTTGAATAGCCGGCCCTCTTGACTGGCATCAACCGGCCATCGAACTTTGTCACGAGGCACAACGAAACCAGAACGCCGCAGAATGCGAGCGGCACCCACACGCCCCTCCAGCAGGCATCGATTTGCACCCTGGCAACCACGTGGTGGGGCAGGCACCCTGCCTCCCAGCACCCAACAAGCACGCATCAGCTGTTTGCAGGTGAGGCAGCAGCTGTGCCGGCCAAACTTTCTGTTATTCAAGCACTTGCTTGAGAGCAACTGCAACACTTTTGGACAGAAGAGCATGTCTGCCTTTCAGGACTGTGGCTCAAGTGCTTCCACTGCATTTCCCCGCCCTCACGCAAAGCTTTCACAGTTGGCCTGGAACGGACCGCGTGGATGTTTGACACTGCGCATCACGAGTGTGACAGATGGGGACAGTTGGGAAGAATGGGGGGACGGTAGCGGACAAGTCAGGGAGGAGGGTTGGGGTGAAAGAATGGAATTGCATGGGGATGGGGATGCCGGGGAGCACTGAAAGCCCGACACACTTGGGGCACGCTCTGCTCTGCTGTGGCCAGCTTCAAGTCACCGCTGCCAGCTGTCCGGCGCAGCAAGCAGCAGCCCAGGATGCGTTGCTCCCGCTGCTGCTGCGTGCCGCCGCTCTGTGTGCCGCCGCGCGGCTGCGCTCTACGCCGCCACCGCCTCCTTCTTGCCGGCGCAGCAAGGCTTGGTCCTGCCACAGCAGTGGGGCGCAGGGCGGCTGGCCGTTTGGTGTCACGAGGGCGCAGACGTGCGTGTAATCGTGCGGGAAACGCCCTCACTGCGGTAGCTGGCTGGTGCCTTTGGCTTGATTTCCTGCTGGCTTCCTCAACCCCACGCCTTTGGGCTGCAATCTTCTGCTTCATCATCACCTGGGCTGGGGCTTGGGTGCGTAGGCGCGCTTGGAGGCCTCAAGCACGGTGAAGAAGACGGAGCCTCCGAGGCCAATCCAGATGACGCGCGGCTCCCAGCCCCTGTGTGGGGCGGAAAAAGAACACACATTGGTTGGTAAGAAGCCAAGGAGAGAACAGCGGCATCAAGCCAATGCATCAAGCCAATGGGAGGACGTTGTCATCAAGCTGGGCAGCGGGGGGAGCAGACAGGGGAGACGACGGGGGAGGCAGGCAGGGGCCAGGGCGGGCCAGAGGGGGTGAGGCAGGGCCAAGGTGCCGGTGGGCGGTGGGGCGGCCACGCCGCGCAGGCCTTCCATGCACCCGTGCCCGCCCCCGCACCACCCCGGCCCCATTCGGTGCACTGCGCCCGGCAGTCAGCAATTCCACTCACTTCTCCCCTACACGCCATTCACAAGCGCCACCCAACCTCAGCGCACCCCCTCGAGGCCCGCTGCCCCACCCTATGCAACCACACAATCACATACCCCCCACCACACCTGAAGAGGGCGCCGGTCCCCTCCTCCCGCATGATCTTGGTGGCGCAGTCCACAACACCCTTGTACTGCCCTGCACACGTGGCAGGCAGGCAGTACATCAGTGCGGCACGGGTTGGCGCAGGCTGGCAGGCAGGGCAGGCTGGGCGAGGGGGCAGGCTTGGCAGGCTGGGCGGCGGCGGCGCAGGAGGCCCCTTGAGTTCATGGGGGCTGCTGGGCTCTCACCCTGCCCTGCCTGCTGCCACTAGCCCTGACCGCCCAAGGATGCCCACCGAAGGTCCCCCACTGTGCCCTCCCTCCGGCATCACCAGCACAGACTCCACCAGCACGCACCCGACGTGCCCTGCAGCATGAGCCGCGTCTTGAGCACATCCAGCGGCGTGGTGACCAGGCCGGTGAAGGCGCCAGCCACCGCCCCAAACAGTGAGTGCTCCGCAGAGTTCAGGTCACGCTCGCCCTTGAGCACCGTCACCTGGTAGCTGCAGGCGGGGTGGAGGCAGGGGTTGGGAAAGCAGTCAAATGGGGGATTAGCAGGTGATGGGGGACGCTGTAGAACTTGGTGCAGGCGTGCCTTGAACACCGCCACCTGGCAGCTGCGAAGCAACAGTGGCAGCGTGGGTGTGTGTGTGTTTGAGCAAGCAGGACGGCTTGCACAAGCTGGCCCCTTCCGCGCTCTTCCCCACGCGTTTGGCTCCACACCCGCCCTCCCGCTCATGCCCCCTGTCCTCCTGCCAGCTCACCCCTTCTTGAACTGCTCGTAGGCCACAAACTCGATGGCATCAAAGGGCAGGTCGCGCAGGAGGAAGGATCCGTAGCCGGCAAAGATGCCGCGCCGCCCCTCCTTGGCCAGGATCGTGCGCAGCGCGGTCCACGCGTGCTGGAACTCGCCTGCGCACGGGGGAAGGGGCGGAGGAAGGAGATGCATGCATGAGGAAGGGAGCCGAGTGGTGGGTGGAACGGATCCAGAGGAGGAGCATTAAACAGTCGGGAGGGTGCGCAGCGCAGTCCAGGCATGCTTGGGCCCGCCTGGGTGGATGGGGCCGGCAGGTGCAGAGCGGGGGGGGTGAGGGAGAGGGCATGGGCCAGGAGCGGGGGACCCCACACACACCTGCACAACAGACGCTGGCGTTCAACCACACACTCTCCCCCCGCACACACACAACAAGGATTAGCCCATGGCGCAAACACACACACACACACTCACAACACATGCTCACCCGTCTGCATGCGCGTCTTCACCACCTCCGTCGGGACGCGCACCAGCGAGGAGGCCACGCCGGCCGCCACGCCGCCCGCAAGCGGTCCCAGGAACTGCTGCTGCTCGCTCACCCGCGCCATGACGGCCTGCACACGAACCGGGGGGGCCAGCACAGCACAGCACAGCGGTGGGCCGACTTCTTGACCGCATGGGCGGCACTACAGGTGGCAAGAGGCGTGCCCCCCCGCCCCCCACCCACCACAACCATCACACATAAGCAACATGCCAAGCAGTTGGACGCTTCTACCTGCAACCCACCTGCTTGACTGGCTCGTAGACGGCCATGAAAATGGCTGAGGCTGGCGCCACCCCCGCCAGGTTGCCCCACACCCCGGCATACAGGCTGCGCCCGCCGCCCGCCTGCAGCAGCGCACGGATGCCGCCGCCGGAGCGCATCGCCTGCAGCCGCGTCTTGATCGTGTCAATGGGGTACAGGGCTGCGGGGAGGAGGTGGTGGGGCAGGGTGGAGGTGGTCAGGGCGAGGGGGGAAGCAGTTTAGGGGCAAGAGCTGCGCCGGCCAGGCTGTGCATTGCCTGGTGTGCCAGCATGGCATGCGTGGCTCCCCGACCCACAGCTGCATGCATGCGAGCGGCGCCGACACGGCACTGCCGGCTTGCCCAGCTGCGCTTGGCTGTGGGCTGCCGCTGCCACCACATGCGCCTGGCCCCCCATGCCACACATGCCACACGCACCCGCCTCCACAGAGCATCCAGCGGTGGCGCCCGCCGCCAGGTTGCCAGCAGTGATGCGCCACTGTGGCACCCCCTCCAGGTTCAGGGGCTTTGACTCGGCTGCGCTGGCCACCATGAAGGCCGGCACATGCTGCTTGCCACTGCTGCTGCTGCTGGGGGCTGCCTGCATGCTGACGCTGGCAAAAGGCAGACCGGCGGCGGCAGAGCTGCGGCGGCGCCGGCGCTCAGACAGCAGCGCCGGCTGGGCGGCGTCCACCAGCTCGAAATCCAGCTCCCCCAGCTGCCGGCGCCCGAGCTGGCTGGTGGCTGAGAGTGCCATGTAAAACTCCGGTGCAACTGGCGAGGGTCAGGAGGGTCGGCCAAGCTGCATGCACCGCCCTGGTAACCCTGGTACACTGGTATCGCTGCGGGATGGCGACCTTGGGGAGCGGATGGGGTGCCCAATCTGCTGCTGCTGCGCTTCCCGAGCGCAGCACGGTGCGTCCCCTAGTGCCATTTCCATGTGCACGCTCTCCGTTGATTAAAGCAGGAGTTTCATATCTCTCTGCATTGATCAGCCCGCTTACTCTGCATCAACGAGAGACTTGTCCTGCAGCGTCCGACTGGCGGGCAGACAGAGGAGGGCAGGCAGCGTTTGAGGACGCCAGAATTGGCTAGCTGGATCGTGGCTGGCGCGAACAGCAGAAGAAAACGTGAACAAGGTTGCGCGAGTGCTGCAGGCCGGGCGGCGGTGGGGCACGCCGGCGGCCAGTGGCGGGCGGCTCTCAGCCAGGGGTGGTGGGGGCAAACGGGCGAGCGAGTTGCGTTGCCGGCATGAGCAGGCAACACATGGCGGCACCAATATCCAGACCATCTGTCAAGCTCTTGGACCCTGCTGCACCTGAGCCGGTTCATTCGCCGGCCGTAGCGGCATCGGCACACTCGCCTGCCGCGCCTGCGTCGGCACACTCGCCGGCAGCACCTCACACAGCGCAGCAGCCCGCCTCGCAGCAGCAGCAGCAGCGGCAGCAGAAGCAGCCTGAGCAGCACACCCCTGCAGCAGGCGTGCCTCCGGCACAGCAGCAGCAGCAGCAGCAGCAAACTGACCAGCATGCGTCCACTTCAAGCTCGCCCGCAGCGCCCCAGCAGCACACGGCCGCCTGGACCCCCAACTTTGCAGTGCTGTGCGGCGAGAGCAGTCTGCCTGGCAGCCGGTATGGCGCACTGAACCAAGATTATGTGGTGAGTCTCCTCTGTGTGATGGGAGGGCTGAGCAGTTGTGTGGGCTTGGGGTGGGGACATAGAGCCATGCGGATGCTGCGACGGCACCCGCTGTCTCTGCCTGCCTCAGCCTGTAAGCTAGCTGAGCCAAAGCCCCCCGGGCCTGCCCCTCGTGTAATCTTGCCCACCGAATCACAGATCACTCGGGAGCTGCACGATGCCAAGCACCTGCGCAAGCACCGCTGGCCCCAGTGCTGCATGACATGTGTGCTGGTGAGCTGGCGGCCGCCAGGCTGGCACCAGGGGAGCCTGTAAGCCTGCGTTTGAACCTGCGCATTGCCCTGCAGCGCCGTTCGGGATGGCAGCAGGGCGACAGCAGAGTTGGATGGGTGAGGAGGGAGGCCGCAGCGTCACGCTTCCGCTCTGGGCACAAATGGACTGGCCCTGGCACCGGACCTCCCCCTGCCCAGGCCGCATCTTGCCTCACTGCCTCCCGAGTGTGGGCCTTGGCACTGCTGCAATCATCAAACTGCTGCATTCATGATGTTCCCCGCCAGTGCTCCCCACCAGAACGGCATGCCATGCTGCCGCCTCAATTCGCTGCCCTTCAACCCTAACTGCACTCACCATGCTGCCTGCTGCCCCACCAGATGTACTGCCTACAAATTGCCTACAAATCCCCCTCTCAGGATGGGCACGGCATGCTTGGGGAGATGGCTGCCCAGGAGGCGGGGAGGGCCATCATAGCCAGCCTGCAGCACAGCGACCTGCGCCACCGGCAGCTGGAGGGTGCGTGAAGCGGGGGCGTGGGCGAGGGCGGGGGCCTGCCAGGGTGGCGTGCACCCCCACCAGCCACCGCATGGGCGTGCCATCCGCAGCAGCACACCTGCGAATGCCTTGCACACAACTTTATCTGCCCCTCCCCTCCGCAGGACACTGCAGAATGCATCCGCCCTCCCACCGCCCGCCTGTCCCCGCCCCTGCCCCCGCCCCTGCTCACCGCCTGCAGATCTGGATGCCCGGCAGGTGGAGGCGCTGGTGCAGGCTGCATTCAAGGAGGGCCACTATGCCGCCCTGCGCGTGTTTGACCACGCACCCCACACCTATATCTTCCCTCTGGGCGCCAGGTGAGCAAGTGGCACTGGCAGTGGCCGGGCAGGGCAGAGACACGCCGGCTGGGCAGTGGGCGGGGGCAGGCAGCGAGCAGGGGCGCGCTTGGAGTAGGGCTGCAAGGCAGCGGAGTGTGCGCGATTGGCTGGGGGAGGCAGCATGCTGGCTGGCTGGCGGTGCTACTCCAAGGTGTAGTATGTAGCTAATCGCTGTGTTGCTCCGTTTCTGCCCTTGCAGCCACCAGCAGCGGTACATTCTCCGGCAAGACCCGGCCACCGGCGACAAGGCAAGTACGGGAGGCGGGGCAGATGTGTGTCAACACACCTGGCCGGCTGGTTCTGCTCACTGGTGCCAGCCATGCACTCGCATGCATGCAGCCCTCTCTTGCTCTGCAAGGCCACACACATGCCTGCGGGGCCTAGTGGCTCACCTTTCTAGTCTAGTCGTTACAGCTTGCCACATCCCCTAGAGGAAACAACTTCTGGACGAACCATATCCTGAGTGGCTCACCCCATACCTTTGCCGCTCTGCCATGCGACCCTGCGCCCTCTGCTGCACATGCTGCACTGTTGTCCCTCACACGCAGGTCTACTCCTGCCCCTATGTGGGGGCCCGCATGCTGGAGTTTGGGACCACTGCCACCGTGGCGCTGGTGCAGGTGGGGGGGCGTTGGGCAGCACTGAAGGGCAGTCACAGTAGGTATGGCTGTCGGGGGAGGCCTGCCTGTGCCGCCGGGAGCGTGGAAACTGCGCCCAGCTTGCACCGGCCGCCTACCTGCCTGCCTGCCTGCCTGCCTGCATCTGTCGGAGGCCACCTGTGGCAGCTCACTCTGCCCTGCTCCCCGCGGCACCGCCCCTGGAGAGACCTCCTCACTTCTGCACCCACCCTCCTGCCTCCCACCCACCTAACCCATCCGGGCCCCGCTCCCCTCAGCTGCTCCACCCTCAGCAGGGGCCGGCAGTCGAGGCTGCCTCCGGTGCGACCCACACACGTGCTGGCTGTGCCCCCTCCCGCTGCAGGGCACCACGCTGGTGGTGGGCGGCGTGGGCGACAGCCTGGCGGTGCTGGGGCGGGAGGAGGGGGAGGAGTACTGGGCGGACACGGGTGGGTGGGTGGGTGGGTGGGTGGGACTGAAGGGCTCAAGGGTGGGTGCCAAGCCAGAAGGTATTGAGCCTGCCCGCCCGCCTGCCCGCCTGCCCGCCTGCTCGTCCCTTCCACCCAGCCGCCGCACCCCGCCTGCCAGCCTGTCCCCTCACCCAGCAGCTGCCCCCCTCCTGCACCCCTTTCTTCATGGCACACACCCCCGTGTGCCACCCCACCAACCCACCCCCGCCCCTCCTCCTCAGTGTCCACCCGCCACTCTGGGTGGGAGCCCGGCGAGCAGCGGCGCCTGCAGGAGCAGTGCGGGGACGCTGTGTCCATTGACCCCGAGGACGGTTATCTCACAGTGGAGGAGGGGCGGCTGCGTGGGTGAGCTGGCAGCTGCCAGCCGAGGTGGCAGGCACAGCAAGCAAGCAGGAGCGCAGCAGCGCAGCATGCACAGCATGAGTGGGCCACACGGACACAGCGTCTGCTGGTCAGCGCATATACAGCGTCTGGCGGTGCGGCCCGCTTTGTCACGAGGCACAACGGTTGTGCCCACCTGACCTCCTTTCGCTGGCCTGCCTGGCCCCACTTCTCTCAACATCTTGCCCTTTGTGCCGCTCCATGCTTTGCAGCTTCCAGCTGGCCATGACTCGCGCGCTGGGCCACAGGCTGCTGTCGGCATATGGGGTGGATGCCACGCCCTCAGGTCTCCCCTGCCTGCATGCTGCCTGTTCTGGCCCTGGCTCGCCTGCGAGCTTGCAGTGAAGCCAGCCTGCCCGCCTGCCGTGCAGCTTGCTGACGCCATGTTGCCTGACCTGGCTTGCCTGGTCCTCAACCCACGTGGTGGAGGCAGCAAGGGCGGCGGCGCTGTTGAGAGTGGGCTCTGACCCAGCAGTGCTGGCCCCACCCGTGCGCAAGGTGCCGCCACCTCCAGCTCCGCACCCCCCCACCCGTGCGCGTGCCTGCAGTGACCATCCATTCCTTGCGTCCTGAGCACATCTGCCTCATCGTGGCCACAGACGGGGTGTGGGAGGTGAGGCCAGGGTTGCATGCCGGAGGTGGGAGTGGTGGCGTGGGAGGCGTTCCACAGGCAGCCACTTTCTGCTCAGCAGGCTGGCACCTTTGAGTCTCAACTTTTGTACTCACTTACCAGAAGCCGCCCCCCACGCTCCTCACCCCGGCAGGTGCTGAGCCCTGGCGAGGCGGTCAAGCTTGTGTGTGATGCCCTGGCTGAGGGGCGCGACGCGGCATCGGCGGCGCACGCCCTGTGCCACGAGGCGGTGCGCCTCGCCAGCAGCGGCCCCGTGCGCGCTCAGAACCGGGCGGACAACACCAGCGGAAGCTTGCTGGTCTTTGCAGAGCTGTGAATCGAATGTTGCTTGACATCGTTTTTGGAGAATGACGAGCCTGGTTCAAGAAGATTAGGGCTGGGCTGGGCGCCGGCGCCTCGCAAAGCTTCCTGTGGCAGTGGCGGCGGTGATCCTGATGTTCCCTCGCTCGCTCCTATAAGACGAATCATGTGCTCTGCGTCCCTATTTTGTTCTGTGAAAGCCTTGAATGCCTGAACAGCTGCCGTACGGTGGCCGAGCTTGCACAGTCGAGCAGTTGCAAGCGAGGGCTGAGCAAGGGACTGGCGTGCATGCCGCCTTTCCGGGCCAAGGCGCAACATCACAGCTGGGGTGGGAGACGTGCCGGAGCAGGATGAGCAATCACGCATTGGCCAGCTTGGCGGACTAGTGGCCAGGAAGTGGGGTGAGCAGGCTGCGAACGCGTATCCAAGACCTCCTGCTGACATTCTTCGCATCCTAAACAGTCCATATTTCACCTTGCTTCTCGCCCCAACCACTAAGAACCGGAGCAGCCAAAGCTTTTTACAATGTCGCTCGCTTGCAGCCTCCACCGACCACTGGCTCCTCAGCAGCGGCTCGCAGCCAAGGCGGCGCGGCGGACAGCCACGCGAGGCCGTTTCCTGGCGCCTCAGGCAGTGGGCACCGCCACAGTCGCGTCGCCGGCGGAGCTGCTGACCACCAGCCCTCACCAGGCGGTTCACGACTACAACAGAGTGAGCAGCCGAGGGTTGCCGAGGCTTTCGGGAAGCGGTGTGCGGGGAGATGCGGGTCTCAGGGGGTGCCGGCGCCCGTGTTGGTCGTCAATTGAGCATTTAGGGACGCTGGTACGTCGTTAGAGCTTGACGCCGCGGTGGCGGGCCGAGCCCAAGTGGCCACCAGTAGGTCGGCCGGGCTTGTCGGCCGGCGGCGCGCCCGCTGTCGGCTCGGGCCCTCGCCGCCGCGCCCCTCCTGCTCCATCCCCACTCCCTGCAAAGTCGTCCCTGCCATCTCTGCGTCCTCCTCAGATGTCACTTTACGTAACGAGAGCTCGATCGCCTCTTGCCGCGCCACTTACCTCCGCTCGCCTCCGCTCCCTTGCGCCGCCCCCGCTCCTCCCCCCCGCCCGCCCCGCAGGACATGGCGGCGCGCATGGGCTGGACGCACATGGACAACCCATTCGAGTACCGCTTTGAGGGGCCGCTGTACTACCACTACATCTCACCTGACGTGATTGTGGGCGCGCAGCCGCGCAATGCGGCCGACGTGGACCACCTCGCCCAGGAGGGTGTCAACGTCATCCTCAACCTGCAGCAGGTGCGGTGCGGGCAGATGAGCTCGATAGGAACGTGCAAGTGGGTGCTGCACGTCGGTGGGACAAGGATTTCGGCCACCGGGGGGAGGAGGGAGTAATCCTACAACCCACAAGCCTTGCAGCGGGCGAGCGGAGGGTTGAAGGCCTCCTGAATAGTAGGGTTGGCGGGGCGGGGGCGGTTTGCACGTTACCCTCATGCGTTGCATTAACAACCTGCAGCAGATGGCCCGCTGCTTCTCTCCGACCACACCTGGCTGCCTTCTCACTGGCCCCAGCACTCCCTCCCGACCCCCAAGCAGGACAAGGACATGGCCTACTGGAAGGTGTCTCTGGATGAGATTGCCAGCCGGGCAGCCCACCACGGCATGCAGCTCGTGCGCACCCCCGCAGTCGACTTCTCCCCGCACTCCCTGCGCGACACACTGCCGCGGGGTGAGGCACTGGGAAGGGGGGCATACAGGGGGCCTTGGCCCCAGGGACCCTGGGTTCGTGTTACGCTGCCGCCATACGTGTTGTTTCCGCCGTACAGCTGGCCGCCGTACAGCTGGTCCGCCGCGCATCATGCGCTGCTGCCATGCCCGCCTCACAGTCTCCCGCCTCCCGCCCGCCCGCCTCACCCGCTCCTCCGCCGCGCCGCCCCCTCCCCCTGCCCTCCTGCAGCGGTGCGCGAGCTGGAGAAGGCGCGCGCGGCTGGGCACAAGGTGTATGTGCACTGCACCGCCGGCCTGGGCCGCTCCCCCGCCGTGGCCATTGCCGCCCTCTACTGGTGCTCCGACCTGCAGCTGGACGAGGCATACTCCTTCCTCACCAGCATCCGCCCCTGCGGCCCCAACAAGGTGGGGGCGAGGGCGCAAGGGCGGTGGAGTGGCGGGCGGGTGGCGTCAAGTGTTGGGGGCGGTGGCGCGTGGGCAAGAGGAAGACCAGGGGGCCGATTCTACAGCTGTTGGATTGAGTGGCCTGGCAGCCTGCCTGCTTCTGCGCCCCATCGCGCTCCTCACCCCTCCCCCACCCCAACCCCGTGCTTGCCTGTGCGTGCAGGACGCGATTCGCGGGGCCACCTACGACCTGCTGTCGGGCCGCCCCCAGGAGCACTTCCAGTATGAAGCCGCCCACGGCTTTGCCACGCTGTCGGCACATGACCGGCAGGCCATCCGCGCCAAGCTTGGCCTGGCGTGAACAGCCAGCGAAGCTTGCCAGCTGAGCGCTGGCGCGGCCTGCGACAGCCGGCTTGCCGCCGCTTCGGCCGCAGCACACCTTGGTCGCTGGCGGGTGGAGGCTGAGAGTGGTCGCACTCTCGCCTCGGCGCCTCTGCCTGCACCAGCTCTCCAAGCGCTCCGTGCCGATTTGACATTCCTTTACCCCACCCTCCTCTTGCGGCGCCGCCCCAGCACCCACCTTGTGGCGCGCCCCGCCCCTCTGATGTGATCCCACGGCCCCCCTACCATATGGTGTCTGCCCGTCCGGAAACCAGCGCCGGATGGCGGGCGGGGCTCAGCCAGCCCTGCCTGCCGCCCCCCGCACCTCACTGCACCTCACCTCACCCCCTCCTCACCCCCTCCTCACATCCTCGTGGCCCCATTCGCCTTCGATATTCATCCCTGCCACCCCACAGCCAGCGCGGCACGCGCACGCCTGTGGCTTCTCCTCTCTTGAGAAGCTCGCAGCGTGTCGTGCCCCGCTGTGCCCCCTGCGTTTTCCTAGCAACCGGCCATTCTTTTGCCCTGCTCCGCGCACGTGCTTGCCTGCCAGCTACCCCACCCCCACCCCGGCCCTCCCCTTGCACAGCCCAACATCGAAATCCCGCCCAGACCCGCCGCCCGCCGGCGCTGCACCATTCTTTGGGCCCGCCCCCGCCGCTTGGCCACAAGCACCGGGGCCCCAGCCACACCCTGCTTTTCTTTCTACACTTTGGTCGGGACTCGCTCGTGCGCCCTCTACCCCACCCCTTTTGCCCACCGCCTCTCCTCGCAAGTTTTCTCTGCCGGACCCGACGCGGCACTTCTGATGGGCAGAAGCCCAGCGCTTTTGCCCCACCCACACCCACCCGCCGGGTCGCCCCTTTTTGGACATCCTCGGCAGGGCCTCCCTCCCTGCCTGACGTCTCCTTCCCCATTTTGGTCCCCCCCCCCCCCCTTCCCTGTAGCCTTACCTCCTCTGCGCTTGCTGCTGCGCGTCCGCACAGCTGCACTGTGCCTGCACTTGCCCTTTTTGTTGCTGCCGTGCACCCCTGCCGCCAGCCAGCCCCCGCCCCGCAAGCCTACCTACCTGCCTAGATCTTTTCCTTGCCCCGCTGAAGGCAACCCTTCCTGTACCCTCCCTCTCCCTCCCCCCGCCGCACGCCGTCTGCGCATCTCATCGCCTCGCCGCACCCCTGGGTGCACCCTCCCCTTTCATTGAGCCGCCTCCGCAGCCCTCTCTTTGGTTTCATGGCGGCCCCAAGCGTGCCTGCCCCAACCCACCCACCTCTTGAACGCGTTTCTCCCCCCCCACCGACGGATGCAGTCACGAACCGCATCGCACCCCTATTTCATGCCCCTGCCCTGCATCCGCCCACTCCCCGCCGATTCTCGTCGTACCTCACCATTTGTTGACTCACCTTGAGCCCTGTGTGTTGCTACCCTCCTCTCCTTGTTTTTTCCAACCCCCCCTTTGGTTTGATCGTTGTTTGTTAGATATGACCCGTCCGTGTAACATATACCAACATCCTGCTCAGAGCGGACACAAACAACAGGCCAGCCCCCCCACACCTGGGGTGGCGGGGCAGGTCATCGTGCTGCTGGGCGCCCAAGGGGCCAGTACTGGAGGTGTCTTGTGATGGCTTGGATGGCTTGCAGACGGCGGCAAGGGGTTGGCATTGCTGAAGGTGTGGGCAGGGGTGCGGCTGGTGTGGGCACGGCCGGGCAAGCAGGCGGGGAAGGTGAGCAGGCACTGCCTCTACCTGTGAGAACCGCCTGCATGTAGGGTGGACTGCAGGTGTGGGGCATGCATGCATCCCCACGTGCAACACACCCACCTGGTGGATGGTCGCCTGTGCAATGAAGGCGGCGGAGCGCTGCAGGGCGAGAGGAAAGTCAGTGGGTCCCAGCGAGCGGGCGCCTGCCGCAGCCTGCACTTCAGTACAGCTCGGTTTGCGGTTACATAAAGAGTGGCAGGGGACCGCAAGGGATCGAGCACAACAGGCTAGGGGTCGAGTATAAATTACAGGTAATGACAGATGTGACCGGTGATGCAAAGAAGACGCGGCGGTGCCTGGTGTCGTCCATCGTTGGTACTCAGTACTGCTGTACTGCCAGCGCTGACGCCGCTGCCCGGCTGGCTGCCCGCCTACTGCTCACGCTTGTACTTGGTGTTCCAGCGCACTGCAAGGTCAGGGTGAAAGGTTGGTAGGTGGGCCAGGCAGCACCAGAGGCCAGCACGACAGGTGGCCAGGCAGCACGGGAAGCTGGCACACAGCTCCAGAAGCCGGCACGGCAAGCCGGCCCGGATGCACCCATCATCAAGGATACATGTACGGCAAGTGTGAGGCCTTGCTTCGGACTTAGATGCCGTTGAGCGCCTGGATGGCGGCCTGCGCCGCCGCGTCGTGCGTGAGCGTGGCAAAGGCGCAGCCCTGGGAGCGGCGGAGAGGGGAGCGCTGCGTCAGCTCGGTTTCCAACACGTACACCTGCACACGTACACGAGGCATGCGCTTCCACACCCTGTGCTCCCCCCTTTCCCCCCCGCATCCTGTACCCACCCGGTTTCTGCTCTTTGGGGATGGTCGCCATGCCTGGGGCACCAGCCATAACTTGATAAGCTGGCCATGAGGGGCCAGCAGCCGCAGCTGCAGGGCGGGGCGGGGCAGGGCAGGGTGGGCAGGGCAGGGCGTATGAGCAGCAAGAGGCACGAGCAGACGAAGATCAGGGCTGGGTCCCCGGCACTGTCGCAGCCTCCCTAACACTCCTTGCAGCCTCCAAGCCCACCCGGTGGGGCTCCCAGTTGTTTAGGGCACGTTGCCAATGGAGAGTTGCTGTGGGTGCTCCTGTGGAGGCGCCAGAGCTGGACCCTGCTAGGTAACACAGACTAGCAGTGTGGCAGCACGTGAGAGAGAGACGTCCTGGCGGGTGTGGTGTTGCCCCACGGTTGGTGCCGCTTGAGGGGGAGGTGGTGGTTGAGTTGAGCGGCGACAGTTCCCGTACTTTCTGCCGAGGTGTGGGCAGTTGTGGTGCGCTCTTTGGGGCATGTTGAGTGCATCAGCAGTTTTGGGCCGATCTGCTGGGTGGGGACGGCCCTGCCAGTGCTCAACTGCTGTGAACCACTTGCCGCCCGCTGTACTGCCGCGCTGTGCCGCATGCTGAGCCGAGGCCGCGTCGGCCCGCTTGGCTGTCTGCGGCTTGGCCGTGCCTGCCGGCTCCTGTCCCAGCATCAAGGCGCCTTTTTTTTTCGTCGACCCAATGTCCGTGTTCCGCCGGGTGGCGCCCTCCAGCGACGCCGCTATCGCTGCGCAAGTATTACAGCTGTTGTCTGAGGTTAGCGAGCCAGCGTTGAGCGCCCGGGTGGGCTGGGGACGAGCAGCCAACCCTGCCGCCGCCGCCAACTTCCGCCACCTTCCCCGCTCGCCGCCGCTGGGTGCGCCCGTGCTGCTGCCCGGCACGTGTGCCCTGGGCGTTGCCTCCCCTCCTCACGCTCTGACTGCCCACACCACAACCTTATGGTGCAGGCTCTGAGCCAGGAGGGGCTCTCCAACTACTTCACCCGGCACAATGAAAAGGCGGCGGCGCGGCTGTGGGCAGAGCTGCTGCAGGTGACGCTGGCGGCGGGCGCGGCGGCGAGCACGCCACAGCTGTGCCATCTGGCCGACTTCACCGCAGCTGCAGTGGTGCAGCAGTACCCCCAGGATCGGGTGAGTGAGGTTGAGCGGGGTGGCTATAGGTGGGTGGGGCTTCGGGAGGCTGGGGTGGCACACCGGCCCGCTGCTGCTGATGCTTCTGCCGGGGCGCCTGCTTGGGCTGGGGAGACAAAACGGCAGGCAGCCTGAGGCTGGGGCTTAAGCCCAGCGTTGCTGTCCCTGCACTGCCTGCCTTGGCCTCCCAACGCAAGTGCGCCGGCTCCACTCCACACGCGCGCCCTCTGCTTCCCAGCACCCCAGGCGGCCGCTGCCTGCGCCGCCGCCCACGCCTGCAGAATTCCCCATACGCAACGCACAACCCCCCCACCCCATCCCCACTCAAGCACGCTCCCTGGCGCGCCCGCCACCCTCCCCACCAACCCAATCTGCAGGCGGGCTGGCAACGCAGCAGCGTGCTGCTGCGCCTCGCCAAGCTGGCGCCGTGGGGCAAGTGGCGCGCCCTCCGGGAGGCTCTGAGCGCGCTAGACAAGCAGAAGGCAGCGTTTTATGCCAGCCACGGCCCCTTCCTCTACCTGGCAGCCCTGGGGGTGGCCCCCGCTTTCCGTGCTGCAGGGCTGGGCACTGTGCTGCTCGACCACATCTGCCGGCTGGCCGACGAGCAGCACCAGCCGGTGTACGTGGAGGTGACAGCCGACCGGGTGCGGGGGTGGCTGCGGCGGCACGGTTTTGTGGAGCAGATGCGACATGTGGTGCGCCCCCACGCCCCCACCGTGTACGTGCTGGTGCGCTGGCCGCTGCCGGCTGACCTGGCGGGCGGCATTGTGGGCGGCGGCGGCGGCAGAGGCAGCGGGGGCGGCAGCGGCGGCCTCGCTGGCGGCGGCACGCACGGCAGGACAGTGAGCAGCAGCGGGGGCAGCCGCACGGGCGTCTCGGCTGGGCCGCCGGCGGAGCCACCGCAGCAGGCCCAGCGGGTGGAGCAGCAGGGCGGGGAGGCGGCACAGCAGGGGCGGCCGGTGCTGCGGCCAGCGGGTTCGGTGCGGACGCGGTGAGCTGGCTTGTCGGTTTTAATAAATGGGGCCCGCATCTGCTTCTGCTCTCGGACCACTCAATGTGCGTGCGGCAGCTCCGTGGTGTAAGCAAACCAGTTGCAGATCAGGCATAGTGCAGCACCCAGATGGAGTGATGGAGGGGGTGGCAGCAGTGCGGCAAAGCTTCCACTGCCCTTGTCCCACGCGGTTGGAGTGCCCTCCCATGCAAGTTGCCTGCCTGCCTGCCTGCCTGGCTCCCTGATTGCCTGCCTGCCCGTCTGGACGCACATGCGTTTGCCATATTGTCAACGTGCGCCTGCACACTTGTGAAAGTGCATCTGCCTCTCAACTGGAGCGGGGCTGGCGAGAGCATGCCGTGGGACGCGCTGGTGGCGTGGCATTTGCAGCTGAGCGATCCCAGCTCTCAAGCACCATGAAACGACAACACAGGTGAACACATATGTGCACTGAAATCCGAGTCAAATATTGGCACTTGGGACAGTTCAGGGCACAGGGCAGTTTAGCAAGCAGGGAGCGCAGGCAGGAGCCTGCAGGCGGGAACACCACTGCACGGCGGAACCCCTACACCGCTCCTGCAGGGAGGGCGCCCTGCGGCGCAAGGCTCACTCCCCTGCGAGACTGCCCACTGCAGCCGCACTCTCGCTTGCTCAAGGTTGTCAAGCCTGGCCAGCTCGACGACCCGGGGGGTGCGGTGCTGATCGTGCCACGCGGCAGCCGGCAAAGCTGGAAGCGGCAGCCCGCATCGCGGTCTGTTGAGCATCCCCCGGTGTTTCCCTAGACCAACACACGCAGCAAGATGCAGGCCGCTCTCGTTGCCAAGCCCCTGGGGCTCACCGGCCGCACCGCGGCCGTGCGGCCTTCTCGCCGCGTGAGCGTGACGCGTGCGATGGCGGACAAGCCTGGCTCCGTGCAGGTGGGGTGGCAGCGGCACTGAGCGCCGGGAGGGGGGTGTGAGTGAACCCGACCACCACCGTGGGGTTTCTCAAGGCTTGGTAGCTCCAGGCAGCTCAAGGCGCCTTCTTCCGGCGAAGCGACAGCCAAGAGGGGCATTCACGAAGCGCAGCAGCTCTGCAAGCGTGTCCTGATCAGGCCAGCCCGCATTGCGCCCCTACCACGGCAGTGGCGTCCGTTACGAGCTTGGTACGAGCTCTGGAGGCATTAGCGGCAGCTCGGGATCACAGCTCAGATATTGGAGGACACCATTGAGAATTGGCAGAAGCATGCAGCTTGGGCAGATATCGCAGGGACTGCATGGCTGTCACCACCGACGTGCCACGTCGTGCACTCCCGCCGTTTGATTTGCCCCGCCTGTCTGCTTGCCCGCGCTATTTTCTCGGTTGCGTGTGCAGGTGATCCAGCCCGTGAACGGTGACCCCTTCATCGGCATGTTGGAGACCCCGGTGACCTCCTCCCCCCTGGTGGCCGCCTACCTGTCCAACCTGCCCGCCTACCGGTGCGTGGCGCAGCGTGACAGAGCGGCGCTGCGGCGCTGGGCCAGCGCACCTGCAACCTGGAGTCTGGCGGTGGCTGGCCTGGTGCAGCAAGCCTGCAGAAAGCTGCTGTTCGCACTGCACAACAGTGGCTGCTGGGAGCCAGGGCATTCTCACGAGCAAGCTGCCGTGCCTGCCCCTTGCCGCCTGCTCACCCACTCCTCCTCCGCTCGCCCCGCCTGCCTTGCCCGTGGCGCAGCACCGGCGTGTCTCCCCTGCTGCGCGGCGTGGAGATTGGCCTGGCGCACGGCTTCCTGCTGGTGGGACCCTTCATCAAGTACGGCCCCCTGCGCAACGTGGAGGGCGTGGCCGAGATTGTGGGCTGCGTCAACGGCGCCGCCGTGGTGCTGCTCCTCACCGCCTGCCTCTCCATCTACGGCAGCGTCACCTTCCAGACCGATGACTCCCCGGTGAGCCCAGCTGGGGGGGCAACCAAGCGCAGCTTGTGGGGCGCATGTGGGTGTCCGCCGTTGCAGGACGTTGCCTGGAACAGTGCAGACGGCGGCGCAGGTGCAGATGCAGGTGCTGTGCTGCACTGCAGGCAGGTCTCGGCACCCCTGTTCAGCCAGAGGCTGGGAAACGGCAGTGGCCAGCTGGGCAGCAACTTTTCAGGAATCGGGCAACAAAAGTTGCAGGCATTAATGAGGGCGGAGGCGACAACACACGCCGGCCGCAGAGCGATTGCGGCGAGCAGCCTGGCGCTCAGGAGGCAGCAGCAGCAAAGCTTTGCGTCACCTGGCGCAGCACGGTGCCGCAGCGGTACAGCTAGCGTGGGCACCTAAGCCAGCTGTTGCCAAACAGGCACAGGGTTTGGCAGTCAAAGCACACTGCCGGCGCTCCCCGCTGCTCCCTGCCATGCTGCAGTCGTCGCGCTCTCATCACCTGTCCCCCCGCCCCTCCCCTCCCTGCGCTCCCGCCCTGTCTGCAGGTGGGCGTGAAGACCCTGTCTGGCCGCAGCATCCCCCGCGACCCCCTGCAGTCCGCCGAGGGCTGGAACAAGTTCTCCGCCGGCTTCGCCGTGGGCGGCCTGAGCGGCGCGGCCTGGGGCTACCTGATGACCCAGCGTGAGTGCCTGCCAGGCGGGGGCCGGGCGGGTAGCAGGGCACGGGGTAGGCGGGGGGTGTGGGATGCACTCGTGGCTTCCAGTTGGTGATGCTGCGCACTTTGTGAGGGCTGCAGGCAACCCAGCATGCAAGTATTCCCCACTGCTGCTGACACCAGCACCCGCTGCTGCCCCTCCCCCTGCCCCCCGCCCCTGCCGCAGTGCTGCCCTACTACTCTTGAACTACTCCTTTGCTGGGCCGGCCGCCTGTGTGACAACCTGACCACCACGTTGCGCAGCAGCAGCCTGCCCGCCCTTGGCCTCTGGCGCCCGCCGACCTGAGAAGAGCACCCCCCCAATACAAGGCCGGCGGCGCCGCCACAGTCACCTGCTCTTCTGTTTCGATTTCCTGTTCACCTCAATGTACCCTGGCCTCGCCGCAGCACTTGTGTAACAAACAAGAGATGCCCCGAGCAACGCTGCATGGTGTGGGATGGGTATGTTGCTGACTGCTCTAAGAAACAGTGTGCGGGAAAACACTGACCGGCCACTCAGCCGGCCACTGCCGCCAGCGTGGCGTCTGCGGCCTCTGATTGCCTATGCTCTCTAGCGCAGCGCTGTCGGCTCTCCTGACTCACTGTTGCACCCTCCGATCACTGCTGGCTTTATAGCCGGCCGACAATGGGCTCGCAACTCCCGAAACGCCGGCCCGTCAACACGCTGCCTCGCCTGGCTCTGCTGCTGGCATGCCTTGGGGCGGTGCGCGCAGCATCATTCACGACACAGGTGATGCAGGGAGGGTCGCTGAGCATGCGGGGAAGCCGGGAGGGCGGGGGACTCGGCTGGCCAGCAACTCTTGAACACTCGCGTTCCCGCCTCCCTCCCGCAGCTGAGCAAGACGCTGCCCTGGGCGGAGCCACCCGATAATCAGCGCGAGCCCAGCGCCGCGTTCGATGCGCCGGATGGCAGCGGCGGCCAGCTGGTGGTGGCGGTGGCGGGGCTGACCCCCACCAGCTGGGAGCTGGCCGGCATCGCTGTCGCCGGCAATGGCGCCTCGGCCACGCAAGTGTGGACCACACCCCTGCCTCTGGGTGCTGGCATGCCCAGCTCCGTAGCTGCGGCAGGCGAGCTGGCAGTGCTGGAGCTGGACGGCCGAGTGTTTGGCGTGCACCCACACAACGGCAGCCTGGCGTGGAATGCCACCAGCCCCTGCTCCCTCGGCCGCCCCCGCCCGGTCAGCGCCAGGTGAGCCCTGGCCTGTAGGGAAGCGCTGGATGTGCTGCTTGCAGCGCTGTTGTGGAAATCATGAGAGCCCTTTAGCTGTCGTGGTCCTAGCCGCAATCACCCCGCGTCCACTCTACCCTGCCTCCAGTCAGCACCCAGCAAGCAGCACAGCCCATGCACGCATCCCCCACACGCTTGCATGGCGCCAGCTCCACTCGACTCAACTCACGGACCTCAAATCGCATGCAGCTCCGCCAGCGACGCCGTGTACCTCATCTGTCGAGAGCTCAGCGGCGACTCCACCCTCATTGCGCTGCACCCAGAGGACGGCAGCACCGCATGGGCCATCTCCTCCTCCTCCGTCTCCTCTGCCCTGGCGCCCGTGCGCGCCGCCGCCGCCGCCCCCGGCATGCTCATCTACGCCACCACCGGCAGCAACCTGACGGCGCTGTCGGCGGCTGAGGGGGCGCTGATGTGGCAGCTGGATGTGGCTGAGCTGGCGCTGCCCCAGGGCGAGCAGGGCGTGCAGCAGGGGACGTCGGTCACCCACCTGGCGCTGGCAGGCGATGTGCTGCTCGTCAGGTGGGCAGGGAAGCGTGCGGAGCTGGCTGCATGCCCTGCATGACCTGCATGCCCTGCATGCCCGCTGGTCTGCCTGCCTTGCGTTCCCGCCCGCCTGCCTGCCCTGGCTTTGTTGCCTGCCTGCCCCGCTCTGCCCCACCAGTCGCCCTCTTCCTGCCCCGCCCCCATGATGCACAGGGAGTACGCCGCCGGCCTGAGCTTCACTGCCGGCCCCTTCTCCTACCTGGCCCTCCAGCTCAGCAGCACCGGCGGCCCGCCCAGCCTGCTGTGGGCTGCCAACTCCACAGAGCAGCGCGACCGCCTGCCCCCCGGTCTCACGGAGGCCTCCGCTGCAGTGACCCCCTCCCTGTCAGAGGCTGCTGACGTGTTCTATTACTGGGCCTCCGCTGCCGCCCCGCCGCCCCCGCCGCCCTCCCCGCCCCCGCCGGCCCCTCCGCTGCCGGCCATCGTTCCACAGTGGACCGCTGGCGCCACCTCAGCTGAGGGAGCTGACGAGGCAACTGCCGCCTCGGCTGCCTCCCTCGCCACCCGCCGCCGCCTGCTGGCTGATGGCTGGGTGAAGCAGGTGGCCGCCGGCGCCTCGCCGGCACCTGTTCCAGCCAACACCTCTGGAGCCCCCGCCCCTGCACCTGCCCCCTCATCTCCCGCCGCCGACGCCAACAGCACCGCCGCTTTGGATGCAGCAGCCGCAGAGGCGGAGGCAGCGGCTGCGGCTGAGGCTGTGCTGGCAACAGCTGTGCCCCCTGAGACGCAGGGCATGGGGGTGGTGGCTCCCGAGGGCTTCACGCCCACCCCTGTGTGAGTGTCCCCGGCATGCCAGCCAACAAGCCAGCCAGCCTGCCTGCCCGCCTGCCCGCCCGCCTACCTGCCTTCCAACAAGGCTTCTATCTTGTGCTGCTGCCCATGAGCCAATTGCTTGGAGCACTACACTTGGCGCTTGCCGCCCTGCTGCCGGCGCGCCTTTCTGCACCTGGCTAATGCCCCTCAGCGGTCCCCATCTGCCCCCGTGCCTCCTGTGCAGGCTCAAGGCCCGGTCCCTGAGCACCGGCGAGGAGCTGTGGAGCCTGCAGCTGGCGCCTGTGTCAGCACCCAGCGCGGCTGCCGACAGCGTGGCGGTGGTGACGCTGCACGGCCTGCAGGTGGGGCGTGCGGTGTGGCGGTTTGTAGGTCTTGCTTTGCCGGTGTAATCCCATGCCAAGACTAGTTGCGAGCGCACCAAATTGCCCTTTGCATAGGGAAATGTGGGGTGAGCTGAGGTGAGGTGGGGTGGGGTGGCGTGGGCCCTCCCAGTCCTCAGAGATACCCTTGCCGGCCGCCAAGCATGCGCAACCTGTGCCGCTGCCCTCTTACCACCCAAAGACCTGCTCTGTTCACTCACCCACATCACGCAAGCGTGCTGCTCCCCCTTGCTGCCCGCAGGTCCTGGATGCCGCCAGCGGTGCGCTGATGTGGCAGGTGGACCAGCCGCCCCTGGGCATCTACCCCTACACCCCCAGCCTGCTGGGCACTGGCGGGGCGGCTGCCCTGCGCAACTGCCTGGACACCATGGCATCCAACTCCCTCTGCATCTACTCCAAGGCGGCAGCCGAGGAGCAGGCGCCAGCTCAGAGCACGGATGGCGGCAGCCCCACCAGCGGTGCCCTGGGCATGGCTCCGCTGGGGGGCGTGAATGCGGTGGCCATGCTGTTTGGGCTGCCGGTGGTCACGCTGCGCCTGCTGCTGGCCGCCGGCGCGGCCGCCGCGCTGCTGCTCCTATTTTGACCCAGCCGAGTTGTTCTGACTTTGAGTTGCCCACCAGCCAGCCACTAGGCACCACCAAAAGCCTCTCCATGTTGCAGCAGCCAACCAACCCTCCCTTCCTGCTTCTGTATTCCCCTACTATTTTCCCTGATTCCTCTCTTTCATAAGGCGCACCTGCAGAAAGTGCAGGGCATGGCAGCAAGCGTTCTCAGCTATGCTCACCACGCAAAACCCACACGCAACTCACGCCTTGTACTAGGCAGTTACACTGTTGACTAAGGCAACGCTGTTTGAACAAAAACACAAGCCAGGGGCATCGCGAATGAAAGAGGGGGGGGAGCATGGGCAAGGGATACAAGCGGAGGAGTTCGTTTCTGGTATACAAAGCTGGCAATGATGTGGGCCTGCTGCTGGTGAATGATGGGACAGGAGCGGCTGAGGGAGCTGATTGTTGTTGAGGGGCACACAACAACCGTACTGGGCTGCCCCCAACAACCGATCAGGAGCCCTGCACGGCTTATGCAGGGGCATGCAAAACACAACAGCCCGCTCAGGAGCCGGCAGCGCCGCCGCCTGTGGCACCATCGCTGCCCGCGTCCTCGCTGCCCACGCGGCGCGTGTTATACCTCTGTTGCATTCGGCGCTGGAACTCTGCTGTGGCACCGCTGCCACCGCTGGCCGCACCAGCCATCCCGCCCGCTAGCTCTGCCCCCTGCCCGTCGCCGCCGCCCTCGCCGTGCCCCGCTGCCGCCGCCGCTGGTCCCACCCAGGCCTGCGCCCTCTCCTTCAGCGGCACCAGCCAGCTGCGAAGCGTGCCAGACAGGGGCCCCAGCGTGTGCCTCATCCTCTCCCCCAGGTCCTCTCCTGACTTGATGTCTGCTGCTCGGATGGCGTAGGTGGCAGCCGCTGCCAGCCCCAGCGCGCCGAGCAGGCTGCCATACACCAGGGCACGCACACCTGCACATGGAGCAGTGTTGATGGGAGCACGATGAGACGGGCTTTCAACACAATGACAGGCAAGCAAGGCCTGCGGACACCAGGGCCAGCACTGCTGAAGGCAGGCAGGAGAAGATGATAGCGGGAGGACGTGGAGGGTGTCCAAGTCGATTGAGAGTGAAGATGCCATCCCAGGGCTTGCTGGTCTGAGGGGAGCCAAGCCTCCAGTTGTTTCCAGGAGGACTACAGCTGCTGATGTTCACCCCGTTTTCCCGGATGCCTGCCGCTGTTGCCTTGTGTGCTGTCGCAACCCAGTGCCTCGCCCCGCCACCAGGCACGCACGGCGTACACCCCACCGCCCTGCCTACCCGCCACGTAGGTGCGGGAGGCAACCTCCCGCGCCTCTGGCGTCAGCTGCCGCACGCCTTGGGCCACCCAAAGATCGTCGCCGCCGCCGCCAGCCGCTGTGGCCGGCGCCCACCGGTTCCGTCCCATGGACATGCGCGGCACGTGCCCCACCGCAGCACCCAGCGCATACCTGCGCTTGCGGGCGGGGCGGGGGAGGGGCGGGGGATGAGGGCACAGGGGGTGGGGCAGGCAGGGGGTGCAGGCGGGGAGAGTTTGAAGCAGTCAGGCAGGCAACAGGCACGAGCGTGGGAAGGCAGGCAGAAGCATGCCAGGCAGGCAGGCAAGGGGCGGGCAGAAGCCGGCAGTCAGGGTTGCAAACCTTGCAGCTTCACGAAGGGAACGTGTTCATGCACACCGCATCCCCCCGCCCAAAGGAGGCTCACATCTTTGAGCGCGCCCGCAGCATGTCTGCTTCCGAAAGCGGCGGGGGCTCTCCCTTGATGCGCCGCTCAAACTCCCTTCAGGCAGGGGCGGGCAGGCGTGCGCGCGCGTGTGCGTGGTTGCAGAGAAGCGGGTGTGAAGGCATGTGGGCGCTTTATGTCACGCTGTGGTTTGCGGTTGTTGCCACCTCATCATCATGCCCTGGCAGACTGCACTGAGCCCCGGCGCTGTGTGAAGGTGCAGCAAGATGAACACTCGGCTCATTGGCTTTGAATTGGTTTTAGCTGGCCAGCTGCCCCCCATATGCAGTACCTGCGGCGCAGGGCGTGCGGATCGTCCAGCCGGGCAGACTGCTGCAGCACTTCAGGCAGCACCTGTGGGGGGGCGGGGAATGGCAAAGTAAGTCGAAGCGATGAAGAGCGTGCGTGACGACTAGCAGGGGGCAGACGGCGCGCATCGCGGCGTGCGCTTGCCCGCTCCAGCCAGCCTGGGTGAAGCTGCGCCTGCAGAAAGGGGTCGACCACGGCGGCGGAGCCCTTTGGTGACCAGCAAACCAGGGGCAGGTGCAGGAGCAGCCCAAGAGCAGCCCTCACCTCAAAGCTGTGCTCGCTCGCCTCAAAAGTGGAGCCCTGCCCCTTCTGCTCTTGCTGCGCCTGCTGTGCCTGCTGGCGTCGGCTGTTGTCCTCCGCCGCAGCCGCCTCCTCCTCCGACAGCTTGCCCTCCTTGATCAGCCGCTGCCGGTGGCGCTGCACATCCGCCTCTTGCTCTTGTTTGAAGTAGCCCTGTGTTGCCACGCGGTGGTGAGAAGAGTGGCACATGGGTGCAGCGTGATCCACTGCGTGGTGCCGCCAGCCGCTACGGCAGCGAGCGACAACACGCGGCGCTGCTGGGCCAGTTGCTTGCAACAAGCCAACGGCTGCAACACAGTTGCAACTGGTATCTCTGTGCACTGAACTGGTTGTAGTTCAGGCATCAGAGCCCCGCGGCTGGCACACCTGCACAGTTATTCGTGCGTACGCACCTGCTCCCGGGCTAGCCCATACCCACGCAGAATGTGCGCCATCTAATGGCCGGGATCTGATGCACCGGTTTCAGCGGGAACGTGGAGCTTGTAGAAGTGACCAGGTGCCGGTGCTGGCCGCGAGCTCTGGCCGGGAGGCAGTCGCAGCTGGCGGCGGCGGCGGCGGCAGCGTGGCGGCAAGGGTTCCAGCCGACGAGCGCGCCTGTGGGTTGGTTGTCTTTGAAAGTAACAGTCACTCTCACGCAACTTGAGGGAGCCGCGCCCGAGGGGCAGAGGCAGCGCCGCTCGGGCGGCGTGGGCGCCCTGCGGCAGGCAACAGCTGGCGTGGATTTGATATGGAAATATATCAGAGAGCGCCACAAGGAACGCAGCGCCGTGGCCTGGCTAGATGGCGCCCCGCTTAGGCAGCCCCAGTCTGGCGCCCGCTCGCCTTGCTGGCAGGGCCGGTGCTGGCAGTAGCAGCAGGCAGGTCGGCATAACAGGCTAACCTGTGTGCCCTCTTTGCACCGGATGAGGCATCGCTGAGGGCATGTTCACAATGTACAGAATTCAACATCAGACGAATCTCCTCCATCAAATTTCCAGCGGTGAAGGGGGGTAGAGTACAGAGGGGCAGCGGCAGCCAGCCATCTCGATTGGCCGGGCGGGCGGCGCCAGGGCGCGGATCAATCAAATGAGTGTGGTGCGTGAAGGCACATAGAGGCTTTGCGACGCCTGGTGGGCAGGCTCCCGAAAAGGTCGACGAGTGGCGAGGGATGGCAGGGGAGCACAGGGCAGCGGCGGGTGGGGGCGAGGGGCGGCACGAGGAGCGAGGGAAAGGAGACAGAAAAGTGGACAGTAGGTGACCAGACGCATGCACATTGTAGGGTGTAAAAGGGGGATGACAGGAAGCCAGGCAGCAGAGGCAGGGGGAAGGCAAATGCTTCGCCCCAGGGTGGCCCACGGTGGCCCCCTGCCGGTTCAAACCCGCAAGAGGAGAAGCACAGCGTGCCAGGGGGGCGATGCTGGTACAAGGGGTTGAGTTGGGTGCTAGCGACAACAGGTGGTGTTTGGGGTCTGCCTGGAGCGACCAGCCGGCAGCGCAGCGGCCCACGCTGGACATGGCTGCAGCATACGGCCGCCACGTCAGCGCAGCAGCCCACGCCGGACGTGGCTGCAGCACACGGCCGCCAGGTCAGCGCAGCAGCCCACGCTGGATGACGCTGCTGTACACGGCTGCCGCGGTGGCCGCCACCGAGGCCGCCACCCACACATAGTTGTTGGTCAGATAGGCGGGAGGCGTGTAGTTCTCCCAGAACTCTGCAGTGCGGGGAGGTGCAGACGGGCAGGCACTTTGTAACTTCACGAAGTGCAAGAGGTGCCAGGTTCACAACCTGCCATGAGGCAGGCAACGGGGGTGCGGTCTTGATACGCTGCGCGACAAAAGGTGGGCGTGTGGGCACAGTGTGAATACCAGATGCACCAAGTGATGGGCAGCAGCGCGGCGGCAGGCTGCCCGCAAAGACCCCAGCAGAATTCGACAATGGAGGTCCTACGGTAGCGCAGGGATCAACACGAATTGCCCTCAAGCTCCAAGGGGGTGTGACGAGGGCCGAGCAAGCACGAGCTTGCTGCTGGCGCCGCCGCAGCTGCTGGCGCGCACTGGCATGCTACCAAAGCGCCCCCCACATACACCACTGCATGCCTACCCAGACTACCCACCCACCTTCATCCCAAGTCTTGGGCACCTTGCGCTCTTTCATGGGCAGCGGCCGGGGGCGGGACACAGGCGCACGTCCGCTCCTGCACAGAGCACGCAGGGCAAGCGCAGGTGATATGTGGCGGAACAAAGGATGAGCAGCAAGCCGCGTTGCCAAGGCCTCCCAGGGATGCCCTGCCCTGACCCGCCACGGAGGCACACCATGCAGGGGCGGCAGCATGTGCCTGCGTGGTGCTGCGGGCAAAGGCTAAGCGGAGCAGCGGTGGCCTGCCTGCCCACCTGTTGGCCTCCAGGTCGGTCAGCAGCGGGATCTGCACCCGCTCGTCGGGAGAGATCTGCAGTGGGCGGGGCAGTGGGCGGGGGCAGGGGCGGAGAAGTGCATGGCTGTTGGTAAAACAGTGAACAGTGATGCTATCTTGTTTGCCAGGGCGGCGACAGGGCTCGGGACCGCCGCCGCCGCCGCCGCCACGGAGCGGAACCAGCGGCACAGAGCGGGGGCAGCACACCGCCATCCGTGACATCGTGCTCCAGTGGCACAGCGGTTTTGGTACTCATGTTGTACCGGAGTGGGGGGCACAGCGGCACATCGCTGTCAAGCCTAGGAGGGGTGGGGGGTGCCTCCTCACCTCCAGCTTTGGAGCCTCCATAATGTAGCGCAGGTCCGCTGCCTGGCGGCGGATGGCGGGCAGCGGGTGCGTCTTCTCAAGCGTGCGGTACGTCGACAGGCACTCCTCCTCCCTGCCGCAGGCCTGCCAGACGGTGAGTCAGTGGGTGGGGGAGGTGAGACAGGGGGAGGGGAGAGGACAGGCTAGGGATGCCTGGGAAAGAAGGGGAGCTCAGAAGGGGTGGGAGAAGGGAGGGGAGGGCGGGGATGAGACGAGGGCGGGGGCAGCCGGTGCAGAGGATGATGCGAGGAGGGCACAGCGTGCGGGAATGTAGCAGTGCGGCCTTGGGCAGCACGCAGGCAGGCAGGCAGGCACCGGCAGGCAGCTGCGCTTCAGAAAAATCACACAGCAGGACGAGCAGCACAGGGCAGCGCAACGCAGCACAACACAGCGCAGCGTGCACCTGGTAAGCCAGCGCCAACCACAGCTGGATCTCTCCGCCCAGCTGCACAACAGAGGGAGCGGGAGGTCGGCAGGCAGAGATGAGGCGAGCCCCATGCCCTTGCTGGCAACGACCGACTGGGTTGGTGCCTTGCCGCCAGGCTTGCCGTTCAGCTTCTGAACTTTGCGCCCGCCTGGCTGCCAGTGCGCAGCAGGTGTGCCATGTACTGGCGCCACGTCAGGCAGTCACTTCTTGAGGGGCCCAGTGCCCACTGCCTGAAATCACTTGTGAAGGGCCCAGTGCCCGGCGCCCACTGGCTAAAGCACCGTGAATTGCTGCCACCCACGGCCCCTCCACGTTGCTGCACCGCCGGCATGCAGCGGACATGGTATCCAAAACACAACCCACAATAACAATTCATTCATGCACAAGAGCACACCTGCGTGAAGGGCCCCTCCTCATTGAGGGCCAGCTCCAGCAGCCGAGCACTGGCAGGGTACTGCCCCCGCTCGTAGGCCAGCTTGCCCGCAGCAAACTTGGCGGCTCGCGCCTCCCTCTCCCGCCGCAGCTCCTCAGCGCGCTGCAGGGGTGGGTGCACAGGGGGAGGGTGATGCTGTGATTTGTTTAGTAAACAAGCGCCAGCTCGCCCGCAGCAAACTTGGCGGCTCGTGCCTCCCGCTCATGCCGCAGCTCCTCAGCGCGCTGCAGTGGTGGGTGCACAGAGGAAGCAGTGTGCTGTGTTGTTGAGCAGTGCCAGCTTGCACGCAGCAAACTTGGCGGCGCGCGCCTCCCTCTCATGCCGCAGCCCCTCATCACACAGCCGGGGAGTGTGAGGTCTCGAGACTCACTTAATCACGGTGAGTAATACACACTCCAGTGTGCAGGCACCCCTCATGCAGTGGCTCGCATGCAACAGGGCATGATGAGAGAAGCAAGCACAGCTTTCTCCCGTTCCTCCCTCACCTCCTCCAGCTTCCGCTTGATTGCATCCTTGTACTGCCCCTGCACATCGCTCATCTGGGAGGCGGAGGCAACACCCAGCTGCTGCGCCACCAGGTCATCTGAGTCCTCACCCTCCTGCAGGCCTGCCGGAAGAAGAGGGGAGAATGGCAGCAGGCACGAGGGGCGGCGGCGTTGAAAGAGGTCGTGCTGGGTTCCAAGGGCGAAGCGGGCAGACAGTGCTGTGCGTACTGCCAGCCCTGCCATCGCGTCCATCCTAAACTGCGTCGGGCCTCCAGCAATCTTACCTTTGGCAAAGTTGGAGGCTGCAACATTGAGCGACATCTGGCTGACTCCCTCGTCGCCGCCGCCGCCACCGCCGCGGCTGGCTGCCGTGGCAGGCCGCGGGCGGCGCGGCCGGTGTGCCAGGTGCTTCACCCTCGGAGCCAGCTGTTCACAATACCGGTTGCCTGCCGCGCTTTTGCTGCCGCCGTGCGCAAGGCGCGCCGCTGCGCTTGCGTTCATAGTGTTGGTGGGTCTTTGCCCGCAGGCCAGTCGCCCGAGACGATGATGGCGCGACCCACTCAAGGGCTGAAATCTGGCCAGCGAGCGGAAAGCAACGGGTGAGTTGCTGGCGCTGCGAGGCCGACAGCAGCTCGAAGCAGCGGCACGGACACAGCAGCCCCAAAGTTGGCTGCCGCAGCAGCGGGAGACAAACACTGATCGCAGCCGTAGGCAAAAGCACGCTGTCATCGAGCGCGGGCCCTTGGCCGTCCCCCCGCTGCTTAGCGGGCGAAGCGGGCCGCCTCCGCCGCCAGCGACAGCCGCTGTTGCAGCCGTGCCAGGCTGACAATCAATTGGGCATCTGCCTTCCCCACCAAGGCTGGCATTCGTGGTGCTGTACCGGTCTTCTCTTCTCTCATCTCGCACGCTGCACTCGCTCTTGCATGCTGTGTGGAACACCAAAAGAGAAATAGGCAGACAGCTATTGGGTGGGGAGGGAATTGGGGGATGGGCTGGATTGACTGAAAGTGAAGCATAAAAGTGCGAGCGCAGGGGGTAGATCTGATCACTGCTGCCACCGCACGCGGCGGTGCCTCTTTGGCTCGCACAGCAGGGCGCCCCACCGGCGCGGGGGTGTGTAGGTGTTTGGGGGCAGTATGAAAGGGCCCGACTCGCTGCCGGATCGCTCACCGCGATGGCAGGTCGCTGCCGGGGCTAGAAAAGGGCAGTGCAGCGCTGCCCATGTGTCGTCCCGCTCACTGCGGCACGGTGGAGGCGGTCCAGAAGAGTGCCAGCAGGGCAAACATGAGGACGCCCACCAGGCCCAGCACCATGAGCACAGAGTAATCCTTGGCAGCCTTGCGCGCCTGCTGCACCAGCCCACGCTGCTTCACAGGCACCGGGCGCCGCGCGGGCGGCTTGGCCGCCGCCGCCTTGGCGTTGCTGCCACCAATGCCGCCAGTAGCCGCGCTCTTCTTGCGCTGCTCCAGGCTGGCAGCACCGCCAGCTGGCGAGGCCCCGCGGGGGGCGGCCACGGCGCCGCCGTCGCTGGAGCCGTCGTCCGAGGCAGCAGCGGCTGCGTCGTGCGCGGCAGCGGCGGCCGCGTTGGCGGCAACCTGCGCGGCGGC
>JAPTJF010000315.1:0-48105 GCA_029339195.1 Micractinium sp. NFX-FRZ
CGATTGCGATACGTTGTGACGCGCGGCGCCGTGCAGAGCGGCACCGGCTGCGCGTCATGGTGGGCGGTTGGGCGGCATAGTGCGACACTGCCCGCCACCTGCTGCCCTGGTGGTACACGAAACTATGCAAATGATGCACGTGAAGGCGGAGGCGGTGCCTGAATCTCAGGTGCTGCTGTGCCACGCTGCAGTGTGCTGGGCGGGACAGCTGGGCGGCAGGAGAGTGCGGCAGCACGCAGCACCTGGCGGCATGCGGGCGTGTTACTTTGCCCTGGCCGCTACACACCCCGGCACATTATGCGTGCACTGGCATGATAAAGCTTCATATTATTAAGTGATGCGTGGGTCCCACCTCCCGGCCGTCAAAGGAGGCGGTGCACGTGCGCCGCAGTGGGCAGCCCCCGGAAGCGAGTGATGCGTCCCACAGCGCTGGGTGCATCCTGATAAGCAGCCCGGGAATCTAGACTTATTTTTACTGATGACCATACCAGGGAAGTGGGACATAAAGGATGGCGAGGTCCGGCAAGAAGCCAGGGAGGCCACCGGGTCCTCCAGATCCTACCGGGTAGGATCTGGTAGGACAGAGTAGGACAGGGTAGGAACAGCTAGGTTGATCCTACGGGTGCTAGGACTGGTATAGGACGGGGGTAGGACTTGGCCGTTCCCACAGTGTGAAGATCCCAGCCCTAAACGCACACGCTACCCCATCTGGCCTGCATCTTTGCATGCATGCCTGTTCATCTTCCCGCTGCCTGCAGGCTCTGCCCTCACAGGCTGCCGAGAGCAGTGCAACAACGCCGCTCACCCCCTGCTTCTTGCCCTACCGATTCAACGTGTCAGTTCCTGTCCTGGTTACAATCCTGGCCACTCATTCAGGCCGACAGCGCCGCCGCTGCCAACAACACCCGGCAGGCATTCGACATGGAGGCGGGCCAGCGGGCGTGACCACCTGCCGGTTGCACATGCTCGCTGCCCTGTTCTGTACTGCCCGCCGGCGCAGCGGCCTGCCCGCCGGCGGTGGCCGTCAGCTACGGGTCCTCCTCTCCCTCTACTGCGTCCACTACCACGGAAGTGATTGCATCCAGCCACACCGCAAAGTAAACAGCAAACCCAGCTGCCAGCAGCGGGTGGGCCGCAAACTGGTCCTTCAGCTGCTGCACCGCCACTGCTGCGCCCGAGTCGGGCACCAGGGCGCGCACGGTGTACGCTGCCGCCGCCACCCAACCTGGGTCAGGGGAAGGGCGGGGGAGGAGGAGGGGTGAGAGCGCTGCCTGTCCCACAACTTGCATTCCCGAGGGCGGACGTCACCCTTCACCTCTGCTGACCTGCCTGCCGCTTCCTTGCCAAACAGCATGCCTGCTTGCCTCCCCATTCACTCTTCTCCTCAGCTGCCGACCTGCACCCTGCCTCCTCACCTGCCGCGCTCAACACCTGCGCCTTAGCCAACTTCTGGAGTGTATCTATGGAGGGCTGCAGTTGGCAGGGCCAGGGCCAGCGGAGCGCGAGGTCAGCACCTGGGTAAGCGAAGGACGCCGACACTGCATGCCGCGCGGCACGGCAGACGGGCGGCTGTCGAACCCTGAGCACATGTGCTCATCGAGCAGGCAGGCAAGGGATCTCAGATGCCACATCAAGCACAAACCCAGCTGCCACAGATGAGACTTCCGCCCATACAGGCTGCTGCCCTCTCCTTGAGCAGCGCATGGGCATGCAGGCAGAAAGGCGCAAGCAGGAGTGGCCCCCCCGGGTGCTGCTTGGGGCGACAGCAGCATGCCACGCAGTGCCTGAACACACGCTCGCGCACACGCAATGCAAGCATGCTGCGGCTGCTGCACCATTCTTGACGGTGCAGCACCCACGCCTGCCCACCTCGTATGCGCCCTCGTCGCCCCCCTGCCCCGCCTCCTCATCGGGCAGCGCCCGCGGGCGGACCCGCCGCAGGCGTGTCGCCGCGACGCGTATGCCCTCCTGGCGCTGCGTGCTACTGGTCAGCGTGCTGGCAGCAGCTGTGGGCTTGCTGTTGAGGCGGCAGGGGAGCGGGGTGGAGCGGGCGGCCGCCCGGGCAGCCACTGGCACGGCCACAGACAGCACGACCATGTGGATGGGCCTCCAAGGATCAGACACAGCAGCCGCAGGAGGCAGGAGGAAGGCGTGCAGGCCTGCACAGGCAGGTCTGTGCTGTTGTGGCGGCTTCATGCCAGCAGGGCTTGTGAGTCTTTCCTCTCTTCATGCCGCCTTGTGCCGGGGCAGGCCTTGGAAAGCATGATCTATTGATAGGGCAGGCTGACTGCCAATGCTGTCGATCGTTCGGGCAAGCCGGGCAGCCACCCCCCTGTGGCAGCAGCCTTGGACCCTGCAGGGTCTGCACCGACGTTTCAGTCATGGTATTTAGATTATAAGAAACAAATGATGGAGTGCGTGGGGCTGGGGTTGAAGCACAGAACGGTCCTGTGATTTCATGAGGTTGGCCACGCCCGACGGCGGGAGGCGGCGCCAGAAGCAAGGCGGCCAATGAGTGGCCGTTTGCAGGAGGAGCTATGGCCATGAGCACGCTGCGCACCCAGCAGGCACACATGTTGGGCGGTCAGCCTGCTGGAAATCATGGCGACAACAGCATGCGCGCACGGTGCAGCACGCGAGTGCATGCCTCCACTTGCAGGCCTGTGCGCGCTGCCGAGTCACTCAGCCGCACCTCTGCACCCCCACGAGTCGCTCAGCCGCACACCACGGCTTTAGAGAGCTTGGCCTTCCAATCAGCCTGCTCCCATTGAGGTGCCCGCTCCCCTCCCCACAGTTTTGCAAGAGGGTGGCAGCATGAGAGTAGGGTATGGCCTGCGGCTCCGGCCGCCACGTGCGGCAGCTGTATGCCGAGATTCGTATCTGCCCGTTGTACGCCGGCAGCTGCATGGCGGCGCTTGCCAGCAGCCTGCGCATCCTGACACTCAGCAGCTACCACCCAATCACACTGGGCGACCTGCGAGCCCTCACGTTGCTGCGTGAGCTGCACGTGGATGGCAGCGTCACCCCCCAGCCCCCCGCTCACCTGCCCGCCTCGCTCACCAAGCTGCATTTGAAGAACAGCGACTCGGCGGCGCCTCAGGTGACACGTGGCCTCTGCTCTGCACTTTGCACTCTGCATGGTGGGTTGCAGGTGCCAGGCCAGCGGGGCCTCTGCTCAGGCTCCTGCCTGCCTGCCTGCCGGCCGGCCAGCCTGCCTGCACGCCTGCCTGCCTGCCTGCCTGCCTCGCCCCCTGTGAGCGTTGGCGATGACGCGCATATCGGCCTGGCCATTGCAGCTGCACCTGTCTGTCACCTCTGCATTCGAGCTTGCTGACCTGGCATGCTGCGCCGCTGTGACGTGGCACCCTTGCCCCGGCACATATACAGACACCCTGGACCCATCCTGAGGTTTAAACCACACGGCGTCTCGCCGCCTGCCTGCCCCTGCCCGCAGCTGGGAGCTCTCACTAACCTGTCGGATTTGTCGTGCTCGAGGGTCGCTTGGGAGCGCGACGCCTTTGACCCGCTGGCACGGCTCAACAGCCTGCGGCGCCTCAGCCTGAGCTACTGCCCCCACCTGCCCGCCTTCCTCTCCCGGCTCACATCCCTGGAGGCACTCACCGTCCAAGTGGAGGGCCACAAGTTTGCTCTCAACGGCTCTGCCGGCATACTGCAGGCGGCGCTGCCCCACCTGACATCGCTCTCCTACTTGTGCCTCGTGCGGGTGCCCAACCACATGCACCCGCCAGCAGAGATTGCCGGGCTGGCCCAGCTGCGGCGGTTTGCTTGGCTGGGAGCGCCCAGCCCGGGTGCCGCGCTGCCCACCGGCCCCTGGCTCTCCACCCTGCAGCGCCTGGCTGCCCCAGCGGCTGTGCTGGCCAGCAGCCTGCAGCAGCTGAGCGCAGCGCAGCAGCTGGAGCAGGTGGGCATTTTCCATTATGCCAGCTACTCGTTGCATGCGCCCCTCGACTGCCAGTCGACCGCGGAAGATGTGCGCTCTGTGCTCAGCTGGGCGCAGCTCCACCCCAGCCTGCATCGCCTGGTGCTGGATGAGCTGCCCAGGGCGGCAGGCTCCGATGCTTTCCTCCTGCAGCGCTGCCGGCCGGCACTGCACATTTAGCTGACCGACAGTGACGTGGCCAGCGCTGTCCTAGACCTGGCCACACCCTAGCTGCCTCTCCCGCCTGGCCCTTGTCAGTTGCTTCTGCCAGCACCGCGCTTGCCCAGGCCCTTGTCCCAGCAACTGCTCGACACATGCATGCATGCAATATGCCATGCATTCAAGATCAAACAATGTCTTCTATTACAGCTGTGCATGGGCGGGCAACCCCAGCAAGCAGGCAGGCAGCAGCAGAGTGCAGGCAAGGCTCCAAGACACGCAGAAGAAAAGCAAGGGAATGAAGTGACGGCATCAGCACGGCAGTGGCTGCGTGGTGACCCCCCTGGAAACGCTGGCCCCTGGCTCAGCTCCACCTCACTGGTCCCAGTGACCTCAACTATAGCGGCACTCGGTCCTTGTTCCCCAGCCTATCGACGGCACACAGAGTACCGAGCAGTACCCCACAGTACCCGTGCCACCCTCAGTCTTCATACTCCAGCCACGTGACGTGCACACGGATTGTGGCGGTACCGCCGGGCAGGTGGCGCTGGTGCTCGCTGACTAGGTTGGCACTCAGTCCAAGGTTGCAGCCAACAGCAGCTGAAGCGCTGTGGCCGCCTCGGAAGGAAAAGTCCAAACCTGCAGTCTTGGTTGGGCTGCCCGCCTGCACAGCAGCAGCAGCAGCAAAGCGCCAGCACGCGCTTCGGCACAACAGTAGCGGTGCAAGGGACAGCTTGTGACAGCAGAGCACAGCAGGGCAAAGCGTGCACGTACAGTCGCAGGCCCGCAACAATCGGTTCACATGCGTGCACTGGTGACAGCACAGCATTGTAACGACCACAACACGGCACAGCTGTACGTACAGCAGGGCACAGCACAGCAGTGCACAGCACAGCACAGCACAGCACGCACCTCGTCCAGCAGCTCCATGGTTGCGTCCCCCGTCAGGCGGGCACGGCACCCCTCGGGCAGCTTGTGTTCCAGGTACAGCCGCACCAGGCTGTCCTGCGTGCCCTCCTCCGGCGCTCCCTGCGGGCACACCTCCACCTGCCAGCACTGCCTGCTGCCGCAGCCAAAGGAGGGCGACACATGCTTCGCCTGCTCCTCGGGCAGCGGGTCCGCCTCCAGCAGCTGCAGGAAGCTGGGCAGCACCCACGTGAAGCTGGCCTGCTGCAGCCCCGGGCTCCGCAGGGCGGCAACTAGCGCCACGCTGGGTACGTCATAGCGTATGGAGGAGTAAGCGGAGTAGGTGCTGCCGTTGGCGGCCAGGGCGACGGCCGTCAGCGCGGCTGCCAGCGTGCCCTGCCCCAGCTGTGCCAGCGAGGCGAAGCGCGCGACCACGCCGCCGGCGCTGGCACGCCCCTCGCCGCACTTGCCGGGCGTGGCTGCCAGCGCGCGTTTGGCCAGGGTCCTGCGGGGGCAGCGGGGGCAGCGGGGGCAGCGGGGGCAGCGGGGGGCATCACAGTAGTTGGCGCGTGGATGGAGGGGCGTCATGGCAACGCCCAGCTGGTGCCGAAGCTCTTGCTGCAGTGCACATCAGCACACCCACCCACCCCCTCCAGCACAGTGCAGTACTGTACTGGTGCTGCACCCCTCGTCTGCCCTGCAACTGCCCCACAATGCCCTGGCACCGCGCCCCTCGCAGCCCACTGGGCCACCGCGCAGCACACCCACCACGCCGAACCCTCATGCACCCCTCAATTTACCGCCGTCCCATCCCCCTCCCACTCCAGCCCAGCCTGCCCTGCCCTGCCCGCTCCTCACCTCACTCCCTCCGCCCACGCCATGCTCAGATCGCACTCATCCGCCAGTGGCAGCCAGCGCAGCGCCGCCTCCAGCTGCTGCATGTTGGCCCCCAGGCTCCGGCTCAGCGCGCCCAGCAGCTTGCGGGCGTCCAGCGCATGTGCCAGCCGCACCACGCCTGGCAGGTGTGCCTCCATGGCTGCCAGGTGAGCGGGCGTGCAGTCGTCTGGGTTGTACAGGAAGCGCAGCAGGTGGGCCACCTCCCGCAGGCCGTACTCTTTGAAGGGGGACTCAAGCACCACGGCCTGCGGGCAGCGGTGGCAGGCGGGCAGGCGGGCAGCGGCGGCAGGCGGGCAGGCAGGCAGGCAGGCAGGCGGGTGGTGGGGCGGCGCTACTGCGGCGCTACTGCGGCGGGCGCGGCCAAAGACGCCGGGTGACGAGCCCCACGGGTCCCGCCCCTGCTGCTGCCCAGCTCAAGATGCAGGAGGGCAGGCAGGGGCAGGCAGGAAGGCAGGCAGGCAGGGGCCCCACCTGCTCCCGGTGCGAAGCATCTGCCTTGGGTGACCCCGTGCTTGTGTGCAGCGAGGCAAACAGGCCCCGGAGCACGCGGGACTGCTGGGACAGAGTCACCCTGTGCACCGGCAGCGCCATACCGCTGGGGAGCTGTATGCGCGCATCTGCCAGGGTTGACAGGTCGGCACCGCCCAGGTACCTACTAGTAGCAGGTTGGCAGGCGTGGAGCAGCAGGGAGGGCAGCTGGGTTCAGTTGAAGTGCACAGTGCAGGCGAGGAGGCAGGGAGGTGCAGCCTGCAAACCCAGGCGGTTGCAGCTGGGCTGGCAGGCGTGGGGCCACGGCAGCCGCTGCGAGGGCCGCACCGCACACAGCATGCCAGCCTGGCCAGTGCATGCCAGCCTGGTGCATGCCTTGTCAACCTCTCATAAGATGGTTCGCCAGTGGTGAAGGTCAATCCCCTTCTGGAGCTGTGCAAAGCTGCAAGGGTCCGGGCTAGGCCAAGTGCCAGGCTGGCTCACCATGCCGCGGGGGCCTCCCAGTCGATCTCTGCACCAAAGGGAACCTCGGCCATGCTGCACGAGCCAAGGAGCAGGCGCCGCACAGCTTCCCAGGCAACCAAGGCAAAGCTGGCCGGTGGTACTAGCGATGATACTACCAAGCCGCACTGCACGTGGGGAACACGTGACAGAGAGGTGCAGGGTGGTAAGAGCAGAGAGATCGTCTCTCACAAGCTGCAGGCACAGTGCCACAGCGGTTGCAGGCAGAGGCGGGCACCGAGCGGCGGGCGAGGTGAAGGCTTAGCAAGAGGGCGCCCTCTCGCTGAGCCTCGTCCCATGCCATGCATGCCATGCACCTGGCGTTCAGTAAAGTTGAAGGCACGCCAGGACAGGCGGCGTCCCTGACTCGTAACCTATATAGGTGAGCTCTACCGGCCTGGGAGGCTCACAGCACCATCCAAGGCTGCCAGCCAGAAGACATGAAAGCATCAGGTGCCGGTGGGCCAGCCCCCAACGCAACTGCGGCATAGCGCGAGCCGCCCCGCTGGCAGCCGGTCGTTTCCCCAAGCTCCCCTGCCGCAGCGGTAACACATGCATATAAATATGTTTGCTGCCTTCAATACCGCCCTTGCTTGCTGCCTTACAAGCCCCTCTCCCAGCGGCCTCTCCGTTGCTGACCCCAAGAACCCAAGCCTTGGCAGCCGCACGTTTGCGGTGTAATCATCTGCAGACGCGTTGTCTGGCGGTGCTGCGTGCACACCGTGAGAGCCTCGCGGCCCGCCCCATACCGCCGGCTCCTTGCGCTGCAGCTTCGAGCGCCGCCGCCGCGGCGGGCTCCAGTCAGTGCAGACCGGTGATAGGCCATCAGGCAGCAAGCACAGCGGGCATACAGCATGATGCATGCCAGTCCCAAACTGCTCCCTTAATTGTTTTCAGTTCAGCCTTGTTACAGGCGAGGGTCTGTGCAACCCGTCAGGTGGCACCCCTTAGCGGGGTGCGCCGCTGCTGCAGCGGAGTCAGCTGGCACAGAGGCAGGGAATGCCTGGCCGGAGGAAGTGAATAGGAAGAGAAGGGGAGGGCGGGCAGCTGGGAGGGGGAAAGGCAGCCGCCAAATGGGAGCAGAAGGGAGCAGGGCACACGTCAAGGGAGGGCAAATACAACAGGGAGGAGGGGTGTCCAGTAAGGAGCGGAGGATAGGTTAGCTAGGCCTACTAACTACTGCTGCTTCAGTCAATAAGGGGAGCGGAACGTCGCTCTTGTCCGGCCTGCCTAGCACGCGGCACAACCATCTGTGGTTGCTGGCGTGGGGGGGAGGGTTCCTGCGGCTGCTCTTGGTTCTCAGTTCGAGGGGGGAGGTACAGCTGGCCTGGGTGCTAGGGGACGGAGGGCCTCTGCCTGCTGCTGCACACATGCGATGGCGCTGGCCACGTGACAGCTTCTGCGGTGCACGGGCAGCACACAGCAGCAAGGGTACGGCACCTCCACAACTTGGGAGTGTGTAGTGCTGCCTACTGCGGCACCAGAAGCACCGTGGGCGCCTCGTAGGTCAGCGCAATCTTCTGCAGCTTCTCGCTCGAGTACTGCAGGGGCGTGGTTGTGGAACAGGCAGAGTGGTGTGAGTACGCGAGCTGGGCAGGTGTGCGGCGGGTGCTGAGCTCTGAAGAGTGTGCGCGCTACCAAGTGGAAGCGGCCAGCCGCGCTCATGCATGCCACCATTGGTGTGCAGTCTGCCCCGCCCGCCATCGCCCACCGCACCCACCTTCTTGTACACTGCCACCAGCGAGCTGTTGGGTGCCTTGCGCATCAGCTCTGCCAGGTGCTGTGAGCAGTCCATGATGGCGTTGAGCGTGTAGCCGGAGTGGCGCGCCAGGGTGTGGGAGTAGGGGTCGGCGGCGCCCACCGCCAGCTGGGCCACGTATGTGGCAGCCGCGGCGATCTGGGAGTAGGGGAACTGCAGGGGGTGAAACAACAAGGACAGCATTCAAGAGCAGTCCAAGCAAGGTGGATTGAGGAGAAAGCAGCACACCAGCGCGAGTCCCTCTTCCACAAGGCGCACTGCCACTCCCGGCCTGCCCCCACAGCAGGCCATGGGCATGGGCACACCTTGAGGGAGGCGTAGTCCACCATGCTGAGCTCCACCAGGTAGGTGGCCAGCAGCGTCACCTCCTTGTCGTTCACCACGCCCGCAGCCTTGAAGTTGCGGCCCAGGAAGTTGTAGATGCCTGCACGCGGGGCGGGGGCAAGGGGCCAGGCAGGTGAGGCAAGCAATGCAGCCGGAAGGGGCAGTGCAGGGCCACAAGGGCTGGCAGGCTTGGCTGTGCCAGCCGGGGCCAGCCCGGAGCCTCGCTTGCAGTCGCCTGCTGCACGTGCCCAGTACTCTCCCCAGGCAGCCAGCGTTTAGACACGGAGCCAGCCCCCAAGACAGCAAGGTCCCCCATCTCTCTCCCAGCACTGCCCCACCCCACTCACTGGGGACGGTGAGGTTGAAGCGCAGCGAGTTCAGCATGATCTTCTCCATGTTGAGGATCTGGTCGCGGGTGTAGGCACGGTCGGAGATGTAGACAAAGTCGCGCACCTCGGGCGCCCAGATCTCCTCGTACTTGGAGGCCACCAGCATGGCGGTCACGCCCACCAGCTGCAGGTGCTTGCGCGTCACCTGCTTGGCCTCCAGGAAGCGGTCGATCAGGTTGACGGTGAGGTACAGCGTCTCGGGCATCAGCTGCGGGTGGTGAGCGTGGGGTGGGGGAACACAGGGGGCAGTGTGTGCACCAGGCGATCCGGGTGCGAATAGTGCGGGCCAGGCATACTGGCATAGAGACTAGCAAGTGTAAGTAGAGTATGGAGGTGGTGGGCGGGTGGAGCAACAGTCTGAGCAGGATGCACCCAGGAGGCCAGCAGGCACCAACCCACCCCTACCGCTCAGCCTCAATGGTTTGCACCCACCTTGAACTTGAGGTGCACGTCCACCAGCCAGTCGATGAGGATGGCGCGCATCTTCTCATTGATGTCGGACTGCGCAGAGGGACGAAGGGCAGGAGTGAGGGGCAAGAGGAGCAGGCGCCTGCCACCAGGCGGCAGGGGCAAGAACAAGGGCACAGCTGCCTGGCCACCAATGATGCTGCCGCACGATGCATACCTAGGCAGCTGGCAGGCAGCCAGCAGCGCTGTACCATGCAAGCTCAGCACCCCCTCGCCAGCCAGGCCCCCCGGCTCACCTGGCGGGACATGTAGTCGGGGGAGACACGCAGCTGCGGCTCTGCGCGCTTGTAGTAGGCGAAGATGTCGGACACAAAGTCGGTGGCGGCCAGCGGGTCGGCGGCGTCGGCGCTGTCGATGTCGGGCAGCGTGGGCATGCACTGCTTCTTGGACTTGCCGCCGCTCATGGCCGCCTCGCTACGCGAGTGCAGCAGCTGGCTCATGCTGCGCCCGGCAGCCACGGGCTTCTCTGCGGGGGCGGCGGCGGCCGCCGCCGCCTGGCTGACCACCGGCACATTGCTGTCGCGCGGGCGCAGGCCGTTGCGCGGCCTGGCAGCACCCCAGCTGCCGGGGTCGGCACCCTGTGGGGAGATGGGTGCAGGGAAGGTAGGGGAGGCAGGGCAGGGATGAGCAGGGGCAGGGAGGGTAGGCGGGGCGGCCGCGGGTGCGCGCGGCACATGTGCCATGTCCCGGACCGCCGCGCCCCACGCAGTTTAAGCCCCAACTGCCCACCTGCGCGTTGCCGGGGCCCGCGGCGGCCAGCTGGGCGGCGGCGCGGCGGGTCAGGACGCCAGTGCGGCTCTGCAGGGAGGGGGAGGGGGGCAGGCAAGCAGGGTGCTCTGGCTGCCACTAGCTGCCGCATCTGCCGGAGCGTGCAAGGGCAGGCACCCCCCGGGAGCCCGCAGGTCAAGCCATTTGCAAACAACTTGATGTTGAAGCGTCCCCAGGCCCGCTCACCTGTGCCTCGGCGGCCTTCACGCCCTCCTTGCCAACGTTCACCTGGCTCTTGAAGCCGCCCACCAGGTTGCCGATGTCCCCCAGAGCCCTGCAAGCCGGAAGGGCAGGGCCGTTCGGGCGGAGGCCCCCAGGACGACCGTTGCCATCTCTGGCCAACAGCCACCGCCGCTCCCTCTCCCCCGCCCGTCGCACCTGCGGTTCCCAGCGCCTGCAGCCACGCCAGGCTTGCCCGCCGCCTGTTTCGCGGCGTTGGCCGCCAAGGCGTTCTCCCCATCGCGCACAGCCTGCACCTGCTGCATCCTGACGACTGTAGTTGCTACCTAAGTGAAGTTGCAAAGGCCTGGAAGGGGCATTGAACAATGAGGAAGGCGGTTGGACTGGGAGACTTGAATGCGCGGCCGCCACGCTGGCAGATTGATTGTGGACTGCCATTTTTGCGCATCCAACGCCCGCCCAGCGCCTTGCATTCTGTCATAGAGAGATATTTGGGGGCGATGGGCGCGACGTGCGCATGCCGGGAAGCCCAGGGGCGTTGGGCCGCCGTCGCGTGTGTACCGCCACTGCCGCCCGCCAGGCGGCGACAGCCAGGCACAGGTGCAGGCTCGCAGCAGGCTCTTATGATATGATGCACGCAGTAGGACCATGCCGTCACTGCCTTTGTGATGCTCTCGTCCACCACATGTTTCAGCCTACCAATCAAGGCCTGGCTGCTGGTCAAGGCTAAGCCAGGCCAACACCGTCCTCACATTGCTGTAGCATTCCTCGCCGGGCTGCGGGCCGCACCACAGCGCTGGCCAAGCCGCTGCCAAAAGTCACTCTCCCCATTCCTGCTAATCTGCCACTCCTCCAGACTTGATGCATCTGTGGTATCAATATTCACCAGCAAAGCAGGAAAAGCAGGACGAGCGGACGAGGAAAAAGAATGGAGCTCAAGTGCCCAGCAAGTTGCTGCTGCCCCCGCCGCTGCGGCTCTGGCTGCTGCGGCAGCGGCTGCCGCAGGACAGGTGCTAGTGTACAGAGAGAGGTAGTGGCTTCCATCGCGCAGGGCGCATCGCAGGAGCGTAAGCGTGCACCCCGCGCGCCGCGCGCGTCCGCGCCGCCGCTCACTTCCGCGCCACCTTGCCCGCCGTCTGCTTCGGGAACGACTCCTTGAGCGTGCAGGTGCGGTTGAGCACCAGCGCCCCCGGGGCCGAGTCGATGTCCGCACAGAAGTAGCCTAGACGCTCCAGCTGGAACCTGCAGGTGGGAGGGAAGGGAGAAAGAGAGGAGGTGGGTGGCACAGCCAGGCAGGGCGGGCGGGCACCAGTAAGCTCAACAGATGGATCTCATAAGGCTGGGCCAGCTGGGTGCTTGAGAGTTTGAAGATTGGGTTTGGCGTGTGCTGCAGATCCAGGCAAACCAGCCACTGGAAGCGCGGGAGCAGCCCCGCCGCCGCACAGCGCCGGCGCGGGCACCGCCCCGTCCCACCCGCCGCCAGCCCGCACCTGTCCCCTGCCTTCGCCTGTGCCAGCTCTGGTGTGGCAAATGCCCCCTTGACCACCACCAAGGACTCGGGGTTCAGGTCAGCCAGCCAGTCCTCCTGCACTCAAGGGTCGATTATGCACGCATTAGCAGGGTGGAGCAGCAGTGAGCATACGCCCCCCTGACCACCGCAAGGGGCACGGCATTCACATCCACCCACCAGTCCTCCTGCACACACCAGAGGTGTTTCGGAGAGAGGCAGGGCAAGATGGCATGTGATGCGTGTGCTGTGCGCATGTCAGCAGAGCGCCGCGCAGCCCACTGCACGCGCTACCAAGGCAGCCAGCGTGCCGCGCGCACAGGCCGGCCGAGACGCCCATCCTCCCCTGTCTCACACGGCTTACACCGCAGACGGCGGGATCTGGCTTTGCGACAGCACGGCACACAATGCACGCACCGGTAACAGTATCTGCCGAGCACCCACTCGCCCCACTTTCCAAAAACGCCCACAAGATCAGGCACCCACCACAGGCGTGGGTGTACAGCCCATGACCACGACATGGTCGCAGCGACACGCAGCACACGCAGCACACGCTCCCCAACCTCTGGGCAGCCTAACTCACCGCAGACGCCGGGTTCTGGCTCTTGAACAGCACGTCATACAGGCGCGCCTCAAACGTGGGCGGCTGCTTGCCGGGGGCCGGCTGCCCCACCCAGTTCAGCACGCCCTTGGGGGGCTTCTTGGCCGCAAAGTCTGGGTCGTACGTCGCCTGCACCTCGGTGACCCGGCCAGTGGAGGGGTCTGCGCTGAAGCCGGTGCAGGTGATGGGGTAGGCGTACCTGCGGAGGAGGGAAGGCAGTACAGCGCAGCTCATTAGTGGGCAGTACAGTAAAGTGAGTGAACCGGCCTGCCGGCAAGCCGGTGCAGGTGTTTGGGCAGGGGAATGCACCTGCCACAGGCGCGTGCAGGACCAGAGCGGCACACGCTGCATGAAATGCCACGTCAAAATGCTCGCGGCATTTGCGCACCTCAGCATGACCGACTTGCCGGGCGCCAGGCCGTAGTAATCCTTGGAGTCAGCCTCCCGGAAATCGCTCTCCTGCATGATTGATTGTGATTGAACAAAGGTCACAACTGGCTGATGACACTGAGGCGCCAGTTCCAGGCAGGCGAGAGCAGGCAGGCGGTGGCGCAACTGCGGAGCTGAGGGGACTTTTAAGCACACTGTCTCCAATTCACCCAACCTGCTGCCCTGCCCTCCCTCTGTGCCTCCCGTTCACACCCCCGGTACGTGCACCACCTTGACAAAGGGCACCTTGTACCCCTGCCACCACACAAACCTTGCCACCGCTCATACCCCTAGCGCTGGTAAGCCTAGCCCCCTCTTCCTGCCGCTCCCCTCCCCTCCCCCCGGGCTTACCTCAATGTAGACCACCTTTGTGAAGGGCACCTTGTAGCCCTCGTCGCTGCGCCCCGGGAAGTACTGCAGGGGCGAGGGGGCGGGTGGCAAGGGGCCAGGCGGATGGCAGGTTACAATTGAGGTCCCTGCATTGGCGGGCAGATGAGGCGGTGCTGCCCAGCCCACCATGCCGCACAGGGTGCACACTATCCCAGAACCATGCCTGCACCTTGTCAACACTGCAGAGTCTTACACACACAACAGGGGAGACGCCAAGGGAATGACCCGCCCTGAACCAATATTGAGTACCTCCCCCCTCACCTTGGCCTCCACCTCCTCAAAGTGAGAGTCGGGCAGATTTGTGATGACCACGCACAGCGGGCGCAGCACGCCCAGCGCGCGCTTGCTGCAGGGGAGCAGGGCGGGGCAGGGCGTGCGCACGCAGCGAGTGTCGGTCTGCCGACACGCTCAGCCGGTCTGCGCGCGCAGGCGCGGCACCGCTCTCCTTGCTCGGCTTGCTCTGCAAATCCAACCGCGCCCCCTCTGTTGCTGCGATGGTTGGTTGCCAAAGCGAATGAACAACTGAGCGAGCACCCAGGTGTGCAGATGATCATGCCTCTCTTCCTTGCCCACCTGGTTGCGTCCAGGTCAGCACGAATGTGGTGGTCCAGCTTGTGCAGGTGCACCTCCCCCTCGCTGCGGGTCACGCCAATCTCGCGGCAGAAGTTGTTGATGGACTGCGTGGCAAGGGGGGTGGAGGGGAGGAGAGTTTGAGAGGGGGACGACGGAGCAATTGGCGGGGGCAAGTTGGAGAGGGCAAGAGGGGGCACGCATCGTTGGCATGGCAGGAGGAAAGGGGGAGCGCGGGGGCGACGGGCGGGTTGGGAATAGGAAGGGAAGCGCGAATTGGTGCCACACACTGTCTGGCAGCAGCAGCAGCAGCGGCGGCAGGCCGCCAATGCCCAGGCAAGCATCCCACCAACTCCGCCCTTGCACCCGCGCCCACCTGCGGAGTGACGCCGCGCCGCCGCAGCCCTGCCAGCGTGAGCAGCCGCGGGTCATCCCATCCCAGCACATACCTGCAGGGGGCAGGCGCAAAGAGCAGGCACACAGTTGAACACAGGACAAGTAAGGCGGTGCGTGATGTGGCGCCTTGCGGCACGCGACCCCCAAAATGTTCACTGCCCAGCCGGCCACGCTGCTTTCAATACAACAGATACAAGCAGGCAAGGCATGCAAGGCACTGACAGGCACTGGCTTGGCCCCCCGCTGGCCCCACTCTGCCACCCCACTCTCACTCACTTGTCGGTGACCAGCCGGTTGAGCTTGCGCTTGGACATGACGTTGTGCGTGATGTTGAGCCTGCTGTACTCCCACACCAGCGGCTTGTACGTGCCCAGCACCTGTTGGGGCGACAAGGGAGAACGGAGGGAGGCCGGGTGAGGGGAAAGCACCCTGTGCGTGAGATGCTCGACCAGCTGTACTTCCCGCACTGGCGGCATGCCAGACGCCCAGCACCTGCCGCATGTGCGCAACTCAACGCGGTGCTGGAAGATGAGGAGGCTCGGCACTTCCAACGAGAGCGGAGGGGGAGGCAGGGGAGGGCCGCTGGGCCATAGCAGTGTACACACAGCAGGCCGTGTGCACGCAGCTTTACCCCGCAGCAGCAAGCGCCCCGTACACACCCCGCTCCGCCCCCCCGCTCACCCACTTCCAGCAGGCATCCACGTGAACGCACAGGGACAAGCACACAGCAGCGACTGCCGCTTACACCCCCCGCTCCGCCCCCCCGCTCTCCCACCTCTAGCAGCCAGTAGTAGCTTGCGCGGCGCGACTCAAACTCCAGGGTGCACATCGAGTGCGTGATGTTCTCGATCGCATCCACCAGGCAGTGGGTGAAGTCGTAGGATGGGTACACACAGTACTTGTCGCCTGCAGTGGGAGGGGCACACACACAGTACTTGGCGCGTGCAGTTGGAGGGGCCGGCAGGCGGGTACACCCAGTAAGTGGGGTTGGTCCTCCTGAGCACAGCCCCTCGAGCACCGCATGCCCCCCATGCCCCAGCCAGGTGCCCCCGCTCTCTTGCCCACGCGGCGAGTTTTGTAAAACCTTGAAGCGGGGTTTGCCCTTTGGAGCATCCAGGCCCCAAGCCTGCAGACTTTCCCACACACAGTCCTTTGATTCCTGTGCCTTACAGCACCCCCACCTGCATGCGGATGCTCCACAAACTTGATGCGGTACGCAATCAGGTCAAACATGTTGTAGTTCTCGTTCTTGTGGTCCATCTGCAGGAGGGGCAGGACACATGAGCACGCAGGTGTACAGATTAGACGGTGTCTAGTAATACGTTTAATACGTTTACTGGGCCTCGGACCCTGCTCCCAAATCCAGCGGCCTGCTGCTGCCGACCCTTTTCCCGCCAGGCACCACGTGCGCGGCGCGGCCCTGCCCTTGTCCGCCTCCGCTGCATACCCGTTTCAACCACGAACTACCATTTTCCACGCGCCACCACGCCATGGCCCATGTGGTCGCCGCCTGCGCCTGCTGTTGCGGAGGGCCACAAGCCGGGGAGCAAGCGCACAGCCAACCACCACCCACCCGCGCACCTTCATGCGCAGCGTGGCCTTCCCCTCATCCACCAGACCCCGCCGCATGTCGTCAAACAGCTTGAGGCTCTCCTCAATTGGGCGGTCCCGCCAGGGGCTGGCCTCCCGCCGTTCGCGGTAGCTGGCAGACGGGGGGGAGGGGCAGGGGGAATGGATGCAGGGGGTGGGGGGGCGGATGTCGGCAGGCGCGGCGAGTGCAGATGCAGCGTCACAGCCTGATGCTTCTTCCCCGGCTCCCCTCCCATTGATACTGCTGGCCAACCGCCCCGCCCCCCTCACTCTTTGATCTCCTCGCCCGTCTGGTGGTCCACGTAGGCGTGCCCCCCCTTGATGAGCTGGACAGCAAAGGCGTACAGCTGGTCAAAGTAGTCGCTCGAGTAGGTGACCTGGGGGTGGGTGGGTTGGGGTGGTGGGGGGCGGAGGTACAAGGAGGGCAGGGTGTATCAGTGCAAGCAAGTGCAGCTGGTCAAAGCAGTCGCTCGAGTAGGTGACCTGGGGGTGGGGTGGGAGGAAGGGGACAGGGAAAGGTGTATCAGGTAGCAAAGGTCGGTGCAGTTGGCTGACGCAGTGGATGACGTGAAGGCAAGGTGTGAACAGCGCGACACACACTTAATCAGTGCTCCCGGCATGCGGCCCCCTGCCGCGCCCTGTCGCTACACATCGTGCACCACCGCCCTCCCATTTGCACAGCAGCCTGCAGTCTTGCACTGCACCGCTCCTATGCGTGGCGGCCCACCCAACACACAGGCACAGAATCCGCTAGGGAACCCTCTACACACCCACCAGCTGCCTGCCTGCGATCCCTGCCCCCTGCCCTCCCCGAGCCCGCTCACCTTCCAGGGCTTCCATCCGAGCCAGCTCACAATCTCCTCAATGTGGTCAATGTACTCCTGCAGGGGGTGTCGGAATAGAGGAGGAAACAAAGCAGGGATTTGTGGGCGCGGGATGGATGCAAAAGCGAAGATACCAAAGGGGCGGTGGACGGCAGGCGTGCAGCATGCCCACCCACCCCACCGCCTGCCACCCTGCCTTCTGGAGGGCCCCATCCCCTCTTCTTGGATCTGCCTCGGCCCAGCCTGCCGCTGATTCCTACACAACACCCACACCACCCACGCCTTTTCCCCGGCGCCGGTTTCCCGCGCCCCCCCACCATCCACCCCTCCACTCTCTGCCACGCTTCGCAGCCCCCCCCACACACCCCCACCACACCTGCTTCTCGGCCTCTGGGTTGGTGTCGTCAAAGCGCAGGTAGCACACGCCGTCGTACTGCTGCGCCATGCCAAAGTCAACAAACATGGCCTGTCGGGGGAAAAGGTGAGGGGCAAACCGGCCGGAATATTAGGCACCGGCAAGGGGGGTGAGTGGAGTGAGGCATGCTGCTGGGCCATGCCGGCGCTGGCAACCATGGCACTGCGGGAGGGAGGGAGGGGTCACCGAGGCACAGGAGGACCACATCCCCAGCCCGCCTGCATGGTCATACACCGTCCCATCCCCCCACCTTGGCGTGCCCGATGTGCAGGTAGCCGTTTGGCTCCGGCGGGAAGCGGGTGACCACCTTGCCGCCCGTCTCCGCCATGTGCTTGCCCAGCAGGTCGGGGGTGTTGGCGATGTTCAGCTTGCGGCCGTCGCTGCAGCAGCAACGGTCGATTGGATGTGGTGTGTAAGAACGCTTGACATGAGGCTCACAGGTCTGGTGTAAAAGGTGGGGCACATGTTTGTGGTGACAGGGCGTTGAGGGGAGTGGGGGGCAGCACCACGGGAGAGGGACACGAGGCAAGGGGCGGTGGCGCATTTAGGGTATGCAGCGAGAGCAACTTCCAGCGGGCGGCACGTGTATCCCACTGCACCCATCCCTCGTGCTGCCTGGGCGCTCATCCGTCCACACACGCCCCATACGCCGCCTCACCCTGCCTGCCTCCTCACCTGCCCCGCTTCCATCCTGCGCCTGCCCCCTCGCAGCGCCCGCCCCTCAGCCCACCTGAAATGCACAGTGGTATGCACCACGTTGTTCTCCCCAGGCTTAGGCAGGAAGGCGTATGGGTCGGCGGTGCGCCACGCCTCGGCCTCCTCGGCCGCTGCCGCCTTGGCCTTGGCGGCCGCCGGTGCTGCGCCGCCGTTCTCTGCTGCTGCTGCGGGCGCTGCCTTGGGCTTCTTCTTTTTGTCGGGCTTGACCAGGTCTGCCTCCGTCTTTGGTCCCAGCAGCGCCGCCACCTGTGGAAAGGACGGAAAGGAAGACAGAGAGGCACAGCTTATGAGAGGCATGCAAGCCAGCTTGCGCGGGCGTGCCGCATCTGGCCTCACTGTTCCCAGGCCGCACCCCGCTACCCGCCATGCCCATCTCCCGGGCACTCCACCCAACATCGCCTGCTTCCCCCGGCTCCGCTGCTCCCGCCACCTGCGCCTCCCACTCCGCTTTCAGCACGTTGGCACCCGCCCACTTTATGAGCCTCTTTGCATGACCGCACCCACCCCACCGCAGTAGGGTGAAGCGGACCCATGCGTCTCCCTCTCTGTCACACAGCCACACATGCAGCACACCTGCGCCTCCAGCTCGGTTTTGAGCGCGGTGGCGTCCGCCCACTTGATGAGGCCGCCCGCGCTGCGTATCTTGCCCAGCAGGATGTTCAGGTTGAGGTGGTAGCTGCACGGAGCGGTACCAAAACAGGCAGGGGGGCTAGGGGGGTGAGCGCAGCAGGCACAGCGGGCACAGCATGAAGCACCTTGCCTGGCAGGATGCTCGGGTTGGGTGTTGCAGCTCCACCAGTCCATCCTGCCTTTGTTCCAACATGCAGTCCTGCTCCCACCCCAGCCCGTCCCTCGTCCCACTCCTTCCTTGTCTATAACCCACTGTCTACACCGCCGCCCGCCTCACCGCTCCTCCTTCAGCTTTGCCTCGTTCTCCTGCACACAGGCCGCCACCGCCGCCTGGATCTGCTCCGCCCCCACCTCCACCCCCACGCCCGCCGCCTCCTCAAACTTGGGCATATCAATGGGCTCGCTGCCCACCTGGATGCAGGGAAGAAGAGACGCCGACACTTTATCAAGAGCGAACAGGCACAGCCTCCTCCTTCCCATTGAAGGTGGCAAGGCCTGGTCAGGCACCCGAGTGCATCATCCAGCCTTGGCAAGCCCTGCACCAACCCTCCATCCTTCAAGACACTTCACTTCCCACCTTCCCAAGGTGCTCCCGGGCACACCCCAGAGCTCTGCATCCCTGGCAGCCCTTGCCTCACTTCATCTACTCATATGACTCACACCCCCCCGCCGGGTACCGCTGGCAAGCCTCCCCACCTTCCCCAGGTACTCCAGCGCGCCGTCCAGCTGTGCATTGCTCTTGATGCGGTCCGACGTGATGTAGGATAGCAGCTCGCCACGGTGCGCCAGCGCGTTGGCGGGGTACTGCGCGGCAGGGAGGCGAGGAGGGGCAGGCGCGGGCGGGCACACAGCTTGGGCTACAGTACAGCACTGGGCTGATGTATTTGGGCAAGGGGCTCATGCAGCAAGCAAACAACCAATAGCTCACATGATGCTCAACCTGCACATGCCGCACACAATTGGCTCTTCGGCATGTCCACCTCTCCGCCTGCTGCTCTTGCCGACCAGTCACCCTCCCAGCTGCTGCCCCCTCTTCCCACTCCCTGTTCCTGCAGACTCTCAGCCCCACCAGGCTGCGCGCACCTTGCTGGCCGTGGTGTACAGCAGCGCGCCCTGCGCCTTGGAGCACCCGCCCGCGGCGCCCGCCTCCTTGATCAGATCGACCAGCGCCTGGCGGAACTTGGGCTTGACGATCGCCTGCCTGCGCACGGCAGATGGCAGCACACATGGGCGGGGGTGGTGAGGGCCCAGAAGCAGAAGCCGCTGCGCGGACTTGCATGAAGGGCATGCTGCCACTCACTGGGCAGTCTGCTCCGCCAGCCCGATCCCGGTGAATAGGCTCAGAGCCTCCGCCTCCAGCTCCTCCCGGCTCGCCATGGCTGCTCGCTCTTCTTGGGCGGAAGCCGATGTGACAGAGCAGACCTCCTGGCCGCTGCCAGCTGATGTGAGCAGGAAGCCCCTGCCAAACTTTGAAACCAGAGGCGACCCCTGCTCAGCCTTCAGCGATGGCCTACGTGGCGCCATCGCCGGTCCGTGCCTGGACAATGCAGAGGCCCGATCGGCGCTGCGCCATCAAATTTGTGCTTTGCAACGCCATCAGAGCACGTTTTGGACTCCCTTCCGCCTGTCGTTTGCATGCCCGAGCCGGAGCATCACCAACCCCGCCTGTTTCTCGTCCATTGCACCATCTCACTCGTTACCCATGAGCCCCTCCATCGTGAGGGTCCAGATGCCGACGCAGCAGCGGCAGGCGGCGCTGTGGCAACAACCCCGTCGCTGCCGCCAGCGGTGCCGCCAGCGGCTGGCTGTGCAGGCCAGCCTGCTAGACTTGTTCCGCGGCGGGAGCGCCCCCAGCAGCACCCTGCCTGAAGATGCTGGCGGGGAAGCACTTAAGCGCTGGTTGGAGGGCCGCGGCCTGCCTGCCCAGAAGGTGCGGGAAGGCGTGTGTGAAGCAGCGCTCTTGCCACTCAGCTCTTACGTCTGTTCACCCGCTCACACCCGCGCTCTGCACTGCACTGTGCATGTTCCAAACACATGTGTCTGCACCTCTCCTCGTCAACATGCTGCAGCTGGCAGCAGTGACGGTACCGGGCGCAGGGCGAGGCCTGGCGGCGTCAGCACCCATCTCAAAGGGCGAACGCCTGCTGCGCATCCCGGCCCCACAGCTGCTCATCACCCCCGCTCTGGCAGCCCAGCAGTCGTGCCTGGCGGCACTGCTGGAGGCCACACCGCTGCCAGCCTGGAGCGTGCTGGCGCTTTGGCTGGCAGAGGCGCGGGCGGCGGGGCCCGCCGGGGAGTGGTGGCCCTACATCTCCCTCCTGCCGGAGGCCACTGGCTGCGTGCTGGAGTGGAGCGAAGAGGAGGTGGGGTGGCTGACCGGCAGCCAGCTGGCAGAGGAAGCGGGCGACATCCGGGCAGCGGCACAGGCGTCCTGGGCTGAGATGCGGCCCGTGCTAGAGGAGGCGGAGCGCCTAGCGCTGGGCCCGCCCTGCGCCTTCACTCGCGGCGCGCTTCAGTGGGCGTTTGCCATCCTGCTCTCCCGCCTCGTCCGCCTGGCCAGCCTGGCAGCACCTCCAAGCACAGCAGGCGCAGCAGGCGCAGCAGCAGCAGCAGCAGCGCCTGGGGAGCCTCCAGGGACAGAGGCACTCATTCCGTTTGCTGACCTGCTCAACCACAGCCCCCACTCCGCCGCCTTTCTGGATTGGAGCGAGGCAGATGCGGCAGTGGTGCTGACTGCCGACCGGCGCTACGGGGCTGGGGAGGAGGTGCTGATATCATATGGGCAGAAGGCGGGTGGGGAGCTGCTGCTGAGGTGAGCGGGTGTGGCAGGGGTGGTTGGCGAGTGGGTGGGATGAGCGAGCCGGGGAGGTCAAGTGGGGGTGCACAGGTGGTTGGCAACCCTCGCTGCTGCCACCGCAGCCATCGGCCTCTGTGTGCGCAGCTTCACCATCTAGTGCAGTCACTGATTGCCTCCCCCGTATTTTGCCACCGCTCCCGCCCCCTTAACGCAGCTACGGGTTCTGCCCCAAGCCGGTGGACAACCCCCACGATGGCTGCAAGCTCCGGCTGTCGCTGCGTGTGGGCGACCCCGCACTCGAGTGGAAGGCAGCGGCGCTCGCCACGCACGGCTACACACCCAGCCAGCTCTTCCCGCTGCGCATGGCCGCCGCCCCCTTCGACCTGGTGCATTATGCGGCGCTGGCGGTGGCAGAGGTAGGCAGCCAGGGTGAAGCTGCTGAGCTGGCGGCGCAGCTGTTTGAGCAGGGAGAGATCCCTCCGCAGCTGCAGCAGGCAGCACTGGATTTGGTAGTAGCGGCCTGCCAGGCGGCCATCAAAGCTTATCCTCGCAGCTTTGACGAAGATCGGGCAGAGCTGGATGATCTAGAGGCAGCATCAGCAGCGGCAGCAGCAGGGAAAGCGGGGGGAGCAGGGGCAGCAGCAGGGAAAGCGGAGGAAGCAGCGGCAGTGGCAGGAGCGGCTGGAGAGGTGGGGGACGCAGGGGAGGCGCAGCAGGAGCAGCAGCAGCAGCGGCGGCGCATGGTGCTGCAGTGCTTGGTGTACCAGCGGCAGGTGCTGACGCGCACAGCTTTCATCTTGCAGCAGGAGCTGAAGGATTTGAGGCGCATGGCCAGGCGGTAGTGCGTGTGATGCGTGCTGGTTGGTCACAGTGTGCTGCTAGCCTGGCCCGAGGCGGGTGTAGGCTGGCTGGTCCTTTTTCCCGTGATCTGTCGCTGTAACTGAGCAAAATGCATATTGCATGGCAGTACCAGGCGGTTAGGGAACAAGTTGTTGATAGGGGAAGGAGAGCCACGGCTGCTATTAGAGATAGGCCAGCTGTTGGATGCTGACTAGGGCGGCGGGCGGCGCCGCCGCTGACACCTGGCCGAGTGGCAATGACTTGATGCTCACATCACTGCGGCCCGCGCTGAGTCTGTGCGGGCCAAGAGGCATAAGCTGCGGGACGCACGCACCCATGTACACAACGTGCAGTCCGCTTGCCTGGCCGGGCGGCGCAGCTGCGCTGAAGCGAGGGCTGGTGGCAGCGCCTTTCCTGCGACTGCAACATGCCAGCATCCGCAAGGCGCCGGGCAGGCAAGCAACCCGGGCAGCGGCCTCGGCGGCAGCGGCGGCACTTGAGCGCGACCGTTCAGACGGCGGCAGCGACGCCGCCGTGCCCTCTGCTTCGGCTGCACTGGCACCACCTGTGCTGCCTCGACTGTTAGAGGCTGCAGCACGCCTGGCGTCTGAGGGACCTTTAGAGGTGGACGTCATGGGCAGCGCTCGCCACTTGGGTGCGCCTTTCCCTCGTGCCGCCCGCCGGGGAGGGGCTGCCGCTGAGAGGGTGCCGCCAGTTTGGGGCTGCCACCACCGGTTGCAATGGTGCCGTGCATCTCTGCCCCGCCACACTTTGCATGCATGCATAGCAAGCCAACCCACCTGTCACGCCCCGTGTGCTGTGCAACACTGCCCGCAGGCGTGGACATGGAGTGGCGCCTGAGCTTCAGCACTGATGGTTCCTTCCGAGAAGAGCTTGCCTCACCTCAGACCTGCTGCAGCAGCGGATACGCCGCCCCTGACACCAGCACGGCAGCAGCCAGCAGCAGCATGACAAGTAACAGCAGCAGCGGCGGCAGCAGCAGCAGCAGCAGCGGCAGCAGCAGCGGCGGCGGCAGCAGCGGCGCAGGGGACAAAGCTGCCTCTGCCGCTGGCGCCTCAGCAGGCAGCTACTGCTGCGCGCCAGGCGTGTGCTGGGGCTCTGATGACGCTGGGTGCGCCCGTCAGATGCAGCTGGATGACGAGGAGGCGCTGCTGCTTTCCACCTGGATCCGAACCGGTCTGTGGGTGCTGCCCAGCGTGGCAGCGCTGCTCAGCATGCAAGAGGTGCCGGCGCCACCGGGCGCCTCGGACGGGCGGCTGCAGTCGGACGGAAGGGAGCAGGAGCTGGAGGGCGGGCAGCAGGGGCCGGCAGCAGCGGGCGGCAGCGACACGACTTGGGTGGAGCTCCGGCTTGAGGGTGGCCAGGTGAGCGCTGCCCTGGAGCACTGTGGCTCCGGCATCTTGGTTTGCCCGGACGGCAGCGCTGCGTGCCTCGGCAAACTTGCGGATGCTGCCCCGTGCTCTCAGGCCACAGGCGCCAGCAGGTTCCAGCAGCAGCACCGCAGCGGGCACAGCGGGCACAGCGCAGCACAAAGTGGCGGGTCATTCCCCCGTGCGCATGTGGCCCTTGGCTGGCATCTGGTATTCCGCAACAACCCTTGCTCGCGTCTATGCGCCGTTGACCTCTGTCTACCGTGCCCTGTCAGCGCTTTTGCATCTCCTGCCCGCCTTCCATCTGCTTATGCACACCTCCCTCTCACTCGTGCAGATCCCGGCGCTTGTGGAGCTCTGCCGTGCCAGCGGGCGCCCCGTCAGCGCGCAGGTGCAGCTGGCGGGGGAGCACGAGCTGTGGCGCTTTGCCGGCTGCCGGGAGTGGCAGCCGGGGCTGTGGCTGGCGGCGGTGGCAACGCAGACCAGCAGCGGCGAGGGTGGGCTCATGAACAAATACTCGCTGCATTCTGTGGAGATCAGCCCGGCGCCCCGCCAGCCTGGCAGCAGCAGCAGCAGCGAAGGCAGCGAAGGCAGCGACAGCAGCATGGACAGAATCAGTTGCAGCAACGGGAGCGGCAGCCGGTTTGCACCGCCGCCATCCCCGCTGCTGCCGGCCGACTCTGTGTTCCTCCCCGGCCACCCAGAGGGCGTGCCCGCCTGGCACACCGTCAGCGGCCACAGGTGCGCGCCCTTCCCCATGGGAATCCACCCTCCTCCCTGGCCCCTTCCCGCGGACGCCCACAGAAGCCTCCACCAGGACAGGCTGGCTGCCAGTGTGTGTCCCTTCCCCAGGCCACCTTCCCTCCCCCTGCCTGTCCGGACACCCTCCCGCCTCTGCCCCCGCCCGCCCCGCCACCCGTGCCCCCGCCCCCGCTCTCCGCACTGCCCCCTGCAGCCTGGTCAAGCCCCGGCTGAACGGGCGGGAGATTGGGTACTTCATTCTGGACACCGGCGCCTCTGGCTTTGTGCTGGACCCTCAGGCAGCGGATGCGCTGGGGCTGGAGGCCTTTGGGGAGCTGCAGGTGGGGCTGGGGAGGGAGGGAGGGTGGAGCACGCTGTCTCACCGCCCACGTGTCTTACCCATTCTCTTTATCGCAAGATTCATTGCGGATAAGAAGATGTAAAGCAAACAAAAGCAAAGCTTACGGCCTGCCCCCCGGCAAGGAAGCCAACCAGCTGCCGTCCATCCCTGCACCGCAGGTCATCTCGATGGTCGGGCGCATCGGCAGCCGCTTCAGGTGCGCGGGCCGCTCCTGCTTCCTGCTTTCGCTCATCGGTGCTGTTGCTGAACGGCCGAGTTTGCCGGCCAGACGGGCTGCTGCCATGCCTTTACCAGCTGCCGACATTACTTCTGCCGCCGCACAGGGAGCGCTCTCCTTTTGTTTCCCCTCATCCCTGCCGCCCCACCGTGCCTCCTGCGCCACCTGTGCTTGCCCGCAGGCGGGCCGACACTTTCCAGCTGGGCCCGCTGCGCATGGAGCGCCCGCTGTTCATGGAGCTGCCCTGCTCGGGGATCGTGAGCGGCGTGCCCCATGGCGGCCGCGTGGTGGGCATTGTAGGGTGAGCGTGTGATGAGGGCAATGTAGAGCAACGTAGGGCAATGCAGAGCATTGTCGGGTGGGAGGCGGGGATGGTGTAGGGCAAGGTGTGCAGCGAGGTGTTTGTGGAGCTTGGGCTCAGTGGGCATCAGGCGGGGCTGTAGGGCAATGTGGGCGCTGGGGGTTGAGAGGGCGAGGTAGGGTAAAGAGGGCATTGTCGGGTGATTGGGGGATGAGGTAGGGCGTTGTGTGCAGAGCGGAGTGTGCGGAGCTTGGGCTGAGCGGGCATGACAGTGCAAGCGGGTGCCGGGAGGGGAATGGATGATGGGCGGCGGGCATTGTCGGGTGGCAGCAGTGCCGGGGTGAGGGGCAAGGGCCCTGTTTTGCATGGGCTGGCATGTCTCCATGTCAGATCTATGTGGAACGGGTGCCATTACAGAAGCATCGCTGACCCGCCCACATGCTGACATCCCCCCACCCTGCCTGCCCGCCCCACCCACGCCGGCCGCCCCCGTGCAGATACGACGTACTCCGCCGTGCAGTGGTGCACTGGCCGCCGCACCCCCGCCGCCCCAGCCTGCCCCGCTCTGCCACCTCTGCGGTCGACTCCCCGGCAGCGGCCGTGGCTGCCAAGGCTTCGGCCGCAAAGCTGCGCAATGGGCCGCTCAAATTCACAGTGCGACTGCAGCACCCGGCTGAAGCGGAGCCTGAAGCTGCAGCAGCGGCAGGCGGGGCAGCCGGGACGCGATCGGAAGGCCAAAGCAGCAGCACGTTGGACGGCAGCAGAAGCAGCAGCAGCAGCCAGGCAGCGCACGGCCCGGGGCTTGCCAGCGGCAGCACCAGCAGCACGGCAGCCGCCGTGGCCGCGGTCGGCAGCAGCAGCAGCAGCACGCTGCCAGCGCCAGCAGCAGCTGTGCCCATGCCTGCATCACTACCCAGCAGCAGTCTCAGAGAGGGGCTGAGCGGTATCTTGCCTAGCACGAATAGCAGCAGCGACAGCAGCAGCAGCAGCAGCAGCAGCAGCGGCAGCGCACGGCGGCAGCGGCAGCCCTGGAGGGACGCGATGCAGCCGCAGCTGCACTGGCTGCCGCTTGTCATGGTGTCTAGCCTGCCCCATGTCGAGTTGGAGCTCGTGACGGCAGAGGGTCGCCGGCACAAGGGGCTTTTCATGATGGATTCAGGTGGGCGGGGCAAAGCGGGGGTGGGGTGGGAGCAGGTAGCGGGGCGGTTGGCGGGTGGCATGCATGGGTTGAGCTGCGCCCTGCCGCCCTGCATCAAGACACCCTGCCTGGCCTGCTTCCCTGCTGCTGGCTGCGCTCCACATCCCTTCCCTCCCCTGTTCCTATGGTGCACTGCCCATGCTGGTGGCTGCGCCCTCATCACCGCCTTGTGTGCAGCCCGACACCAACTTTGTACCTTTCTAGTCAAAGCCTGTTGTTGTCTGAGTCGGTGGTCTCCGCTGTATGTCACCCTTCAGGTGCCGGCGGCTTTGATCTCATCATCGGAGCTTGGGCAGCCCAGAGCATGCACCTGGGCGCGGCTGCTGCGTCTGGGGAGGCGGGCGGCGGCGTCACGCAAATCAAGGTGAGCTCCGGGGGAGGGTAGGGGCCTGGGGGGGGCGAGGCAGGGGTGGCTTTGCACCGCTCTTGCGTGGCACGCAGCATGGCTTGGGGCAGCGCTTGAATGCTTGCCGGCGTCAGCCATGCTTGCTGGCAGGCCTGCCCTTCACCCGGCCCACGGCGTGTCGCCTGCTCACAGCTCCTGCCCCTACCCTACCTGGGCCACCGCTGCAGGGCGTGGGCGGCGACGGCAGCGAGCGCATCACCGCCCGGCGCTGCCAGCTGGCGGAGGTTCGGCTGGGATCCTGGCGCTTCCCTTCCGTGCAGGCGCTGTACCACGACAACCCCTCTGGCGGCGGCAGCGGTGGCGCTGGCTTGGAGCTGTCACGGCACACCAGCGGCATTGTTTGTGCAGGGCTGCTGGGGCGGTGTGGGCTGACGTACGACTACGCACGCATGCGGGTGGCGGTGACTGGGCCGCCCCCCACGCTGCAGTAGATGGTACTTGTGCGTTTAAGACCGAGTGCAAGTTCGCCACCACAAAGTGCAGCGCACAGGACGGCTTTCTTTAACTGGCGGACAACAGATACTGCGGTATCCGCGGGTAATGTGTGCAAGCAGTGGCCAGCAGCAGCCGAGGGCAGGGTTGGACAGCTCTTGAAGTGGAGCGGGGATCAGGACGGGGTACAGTGGGGTGCCGAGATGCGCACGTAGCAGGAGTACTTGTGCAGCTTTGCCAGCCCTCACAGCAGCGGGAGGCAGCGCGCATCCAGGGGCGCGGCGCAGCGGGCGCAGCAGGCAGTTGCTTTTTGCATCTCCAGATTCCGGCGCCGCCCTGCAATTCGCACTCAGTTCTCGCCCTCATACATCAAATTTCACACAACTCCTTTGCTTCAGACTTCAACCGCTGCCGCAACAACGCATCGACAGACCAGGCGCCTGTCCCGGAGCAGGATGACCGTCCCGCCGGTGCCTGAACTGCACTTCCAGACCGCAGATGACATGCAGGTGAGCGTTGAGTGAACCGCGGGGTTGCCGGCTGCGGCATGCCGTCTGACGTTGGCCACCATCTGGGCGGCGGCGGTTGGGTTGGCGCGGTTGGGGCCACCTTGCTGCCTAGCACTCGAGCACAGTTGTCTTGTAGAACTTTAAGAGCGCTACTATAGAGTGCTCAAAGACGTGATAACTGACCCGCGGCGCCTCCCTGCGCTCCCTGCCCTTTCAATTGTGCAGGGCGACTGGGTGGTGTCAGCGGAGCCGCCGTCGGCCCCCGCCAGCGCCCGCAAGCTGGCGCTGACCCCCCGCCTGCTCGCTGCCCCCGCCTCCCACGCCGCCAACACCAACTGCTTCTTGAACGAGGTGCGCGCTGCCTGCTGCGCCTCTCAGAGGCGTTCGATCGTCCACCCTGCCCTGTCCCGCTGCCGCCATAGCATGCACCCCGCCTGCCTCGCGCCCCGCCTGCGCTCTCTCCCTGCTTTCCCTCTCCAACCTGCTGGCACCGGCACAAAGCCCTAACACCTCGCTCCTGTCCCCTCCTCCCCGCCTAGGCGCTGGACCACCTCAACTTTCCTCCCTCCATGCGCCGCCTGCTGCTCACCCCCCAGCGGGAGGTGGCGGTTGAGCTGGCAATCCAGCGGGACAGCGGCGAGGTGAGCTTACAAGTTGCATACCGTTCGCTGGCTGGTATGCCCGGCTGGCTCCCGCTGCTTCCTGCAAGCAAGCAGTTGGGCATTGTCCCCGTAGATGATCAAGCAACAACCGCTCTGTCAGCTTGTGCGAGGACCAACTTGTGAGACCAAGCCGCCTGCTCCCCTGGCCCCTAATTCCTCCTCCTCCTCCTCCTCCCTCTCCCTTCCCCCTGCAGATTGCGAGCTTCCACGCCTTCCGCGTGCAGCACGACAACTCGCGCGGCCCCTACAAGGGCGGCCTGCGCTTCCACCCCGACGTCGACATGGACGACGTGCGCAGGTGGGTGGGCGGGTCAGGGGGCGACAGCTAGTGACAGATGAGCGGTTGTGTATGTGGGGCTGCATTGCCGATGGGTGCAGGTGGCAGCATGCCAAGCGCAGCCGCCCTGCCTCCTGGCCTTCTCCATGCCTGGAAGGAGCCCAGCCCCTCACTTCCGCCTCTACCCTGTTTCGTTTCTCATCCCCTCCCTCTGCAGCCTGGCCTCTTTGATGACATGGAAGACGGCGGTGAGCGAGGGGCCTGCAGGGCGGGACGTGGCTGCTTGCCTGCGCTCGCTGCCCTGCTGCCCTTCTGCCAAGTCTCAGTCACAATACTCCGCCCGCATTGCTGCCCTACCTCCTCACTCACTCCAACCCCTGTCCTCCCCCCGCTGTCCGCCTCCGCTCCTCTGCCACCCCTCTGACCCACAATACCCTGCCCTCCGCTGCCCCACCACACCCCGCCCTAACTCACCCACTCCTCCCCCTGCCGGCCCCAGGTGATGGACATCCCTTATGGCGGCGCCAAGGGCGGGGTGGCTGTGGACCCCAAGGACCTGTCGGAGCGGGAGGTGGAGATCCTCACGCGCAAGCTGGTGCAGGTGTGTGTGGCGGGGAGTGAGGGCAGGCACCGTCATCTCTGCTGAGATGTACACGGTGTAACAGGAAGGAAGGCAGGTGGGTGGGTGGGGTGCGGTGCTGCCCCCAGGGGGCATGGCAGGGTTGCCCGCCTCTGGCTGGGCGCAGTAAGCCCCCACTGCTAGCCCGCCCACGCACGCCGCTCACCCTGCCGGTGCTACCCCACCCTGCCGCTGCCTCACGGCCCCCATTCTCTCCTCACCCCTCCCTCTCTGCAGGCGCTGCGCCCCGTGCTGGGCCCCCACACCGACGTGCCCGCTCCCGACATGAACACGGGGGCCCGGGAGATGGCCTGGTTTATGGACGAGTTCAGCAAGGGGTGCGGGGCGCTCACCCCCGCCATCGTCACTGGCAAGGTGGGGGTGCGCACTCTGTGTACTTGTGCTTGTTTGGGCTGGGTTGGAGTGGGGTGGGGGTCGGGGCGGGGGGCCGGGGCCAGTGCTGTGAGTTGCAAGATGCGGTGGGGGCTTCAGGTGGCAAAAGCAGGCGGTGGCGTGACATCCTACCTGGCCGACCGTCACCCTTATGCCCGCCTCCCTCTGCCCTCCCCCCGTCGCTGCAGCCGGTGTGGCTGCACGGCTCCCTGGGGCGCGAGGCGGCCACCGGGCGGGGCACCGTGTTTGCCATTCGCGAGCTGCTCAAGGCGCAGGGGCTGGGCGGCATTGCTGGCAAGAGCTTCGTCATCCAGGTGGGTTGGGCAGGGAGCAAGGGAGGGGTGGGTGGGATGACAAGGGGGTGGGCTGGCTGGCGTTAGCCGCGTGCCTCATCCTCTCCTCTGAAGAGCTCAGGCAGTGGTCAGGCGCATCAGCCACATCACACCGCCTGCTGCCCTGGGCGCCCAACACGAGCCCGCTGCTTTTGAATCCCACACTAACCTCCTCCCTCCTCTGCGCCCCTCCCCTCCTACCGACCTTCCCCACACCCTCCCGCAGGGCTTTGGCAACGTGGGCTCATGGGCCGCCCGCATCCTGCAAGAGCAGGGCGGCCGTGTGGTGGCTGTGGCCGACGCTTTTGGCGCCGTGGCCGCCGAGGGCGGCCTCGACATCCCGGCGCTGGTGCAGCACCTGGCGGGCGGCGGCAGGTGGGTGTGCATACAAGTTTTGAAGCATCACTTAAGCCAAATAACGCATCTGATGCAAAGGAGCTTGAAAACGTGCAGTGCTTCGGGGCCAACCTGGCGGGGTCGTGTTTGCCCTGCCCCGATGACTTTGCAGTGTGTGTTGGCATATTGCAGGGAGCGGCAACCACGTATGTGCCTCCTCATCTCCCACCCCGCCCCCGCTGCCTGGCCTGCTTCCCAGGCAGCGGCCCAACACGCGCATCCCTCACCTGTGCCCCCTCGCCTCCCGCCCTCCCCTCTCCCCACACCTGCCTGCAGCCTGGCCTCCTTCCCCGGCGCCGCCCCAATGCCCAAGGAGCGCATCCTCGCCGTCCCCTGCGACGTCCTCATCCCCGCTGCCATTGGTGGAGTGGTCACAGAGGCAAACGCTGGGGAGCTGCAGTGCAAGGTAAGGCTGTTGGAAGAAAGTGTACACACTACATCGTGAGGGCGTGTATTTGGCAGCCTGCCACATGCACAACCCTGCCCCCGGACGAGTACTGGCCCCAACCCCACCTCCCTCACGCATGTGTGTTTGTTTGTTTGTGTGCGCACGCAGATTGTGGCCGAGGCAGCCAACGGCCCGGTGACCCCCCAGGGCGACCAGGTGCTGGGCAAGCGCGGCATCACCGTCATTCCCGACATCTACTGCAACGGCGGCGGCGTGACTGTGTCCTATTTTGAGTGAGTGCCTCGTCGTCTCCTGGCGTCCTATTGGGAGGGGGAGGTTTGAGAGGAGCGCCAGCCAGGCACGGATGATGCCCCAACCTGCCTGCTGGCCTGCCAATCGGCCTGCCTGCACGCATGCCCACTCTAACGTGCGTTGCTTCCTGCCGCCCTCCCTGGCCGCAGGTGGGTGCAGAACCTGCAGAGCTACCGCTGGACGGAGGAGGAGGTGAACACCAAGCTGGACCGGGGTGAGTGGGCTTACAGCGCCGATAAACAATCATGCATACAATGTCTGCGTCGTGTGAGTGACGGCCAGATGCCAGACGCCGCTGAACAGAGGGCACACTACTGCCTGGCAGGGCAACCGATGCTGGCAGCTGGCAGCCTGCATTCTCCCCTTCGGCTGAGCTGGCTCCTCTGGACCCCACACCGTCTTTGGCTGATTGCTATGTGCTCGGCTCCTCTCACCACGACATGCCCATCTCGGACCCGTGCATCCCTCCCCCTGCAGCCATGACGGACGCATTCCGGGGCATCTGGGAGGTGGCCACCCGCGACGGCCTGCCGCTGCGCACCGCCGCCTTTGTGATTGCGCTGCAGCGCGTGGCGCAGGCGCGCGTCAACCGTGGCTTCGACTGAGCAGCTAGCTGGGGCGTGCGCTGAGCCGAGCATCTGGCATGGGGATGACAAGGCAGCGCACGGCATGTGCCTCTGGGCCTGCTGGGCCCGGCCAAACTCCCCTCCCTCACTACCCCCATGGCTGCTTCGTGGATGCACAGCCCTCGATTGTTGTAATGATATTGTATTTTTGCTAGTTCTATGCCTCGACGATGTACAAATCTCCCCCGCGCCTTTCTAGTGATTCTTCCACCCCGCCCTTAATGTTCATAACATGTACTTGCCTGCCGCTGTGGCATATGCCTGTTGTGCTTGATTCTCCTTGCCCTCCTCCCCTGCATGCGTTCACCTCTTGATACGTCTCGATAGATAGGTTGATTCATTTCAGGTCAGCACTCGTCATCCCCAGCCCTGTCATTGGGTTAGTGCCTGCTTGCCTTCCCTGTACACTTGCCACCAAATCTCCCTGGCCTGCAAATGCCGCTGCCGTCCCTCATATGTTCTGGTGTGCTGACCTTGCCCTCGTAAAAGCACCTTGTAAACAAACCAGGTTTGAATACTAAGTGGTCAAAAGGTGGGATGCAGGCAGCGGGGCGAGGTTGGCTCATCAGGCGCCTGGCTGTCAGCTCAGACCTGCTGGCAGCAGTACCTCAGCAGTACCCTCGGTGCCAGCAATGGGTTTGCCGAACTATTTGCCGCACCCTTGGGTTCCAAGTCTCCGCCATACTGTCTCTGCGTTTAGTCTCCTCTCGCACAACCGGCGCTCACCATGCCCTTCGCGACCACCGACGTATGCACCGCGTGCGTGGGCGAGCCGGCAGTGGCCACCAAGCCCTCGGCCGGCGCCCTGCCCTACGAGGTCGAGGTGACAGCCTCCTCCAAGGGGCTCAAGAGCGCTCTCCAGGCGGGCGAGTTCAGCTTGACCCTCGATGCGGGGCGCGCGCTGGGCGGCGAGCAGAGCGGCCCCTCCCCGGTGCAGGCCTTCATCAGCTCCATTGTAGCCTGCACGCAGGTCAGCCAGTGGGGCTGCCTTGAAAGGATGGTTAGATGCCATGCAAAGACACTGGCATCAGATGCATACCTGTAACTGTGCTAGCAGGGGGCGCGAGGAGGCGCAGTGCTGCTGCGGCCTGTGCTGCTGCCGTCGTTGACCCGCTCCAGGCGGCCTTGGGCAAAGCACTCGGCTCCTCTACCTCAACGCTATTGCGCAGCCTGACATGTGTTCATTTTGTTCCTCTCCCTTCTCTTCACCCCCCACAGATTACTCTCCAGGTGGTGGCAAAGGAGGCGGGCGTGGAGCTCCCGGTGAGGCCTGCAGCACGTCGGTGCCTCCGCTGCTAGCGGTTTGTGTGCTGCTTACGCACGTGCATGCGCCGGAGCTGGCGAGGTCGACGGGATTGGTGCTCTGCCAGCACACCATCTCTTGCCACACGATTTGCAGCAGCTGATTGGGCGCCATCGAGCTCCATACATGCATGCGCCGGAGCAGGCCTCTCATATGCCCCCTGCCAACGTGCCTCCCGCGCAAGCCCGCCCTGCCGGCACTCCCTACCCGCCCTCCCTGCCAAATGCGTCTCCCTGCCAGCCCTCCCTGCCAGCGTGCATATCGACAAGTCCCTGACCCGCCCCCCATCCACGCTGCAGGCCATTGAGTGGAGGGGCTGGGGCGTGTTTGACGCGCAGCGGCTGCTGTCGGGTGGAGACACCGACCCACGCTTCCAGCACATCAAGGTGGGAGGGGGCCGGTGAGACTGGTTTGAACTGCCATCTGAAGCACCCTCTTATGGGTGCAGCCGAGTGCGTGCCAAGCCCAATAGTTGGGTCTCCCAGGCCGCCCAACAACAGGCACGGTCACGCAGGCGGTTCCTCCCCTCCCCTCCCCTCCCCTTCCCCCTCTGCTGCCTGGCAGGTGCACGGCAAGGTGGCGGGCGCAGCAGCCAGCCAGGCCACCCTGGACGACCTAGCGGGTAAGCCGATGTAATGTATTGGCCGCATTTATGACCAGTGCATTTATGACCAGGTGCTGCTGCACCCCGCCCTTGCCAGTGGCCAGTGTTGACTGCACCGCTGCCTCTGTCGTGCCGACTGCTGGAGCCGCGCCTGCGCCCCCGCCCACGCCTCCGCTGTGCAGCCCGCACCGGCGCCCGCTGCCCCATCAGCCAGAGCCTGCACCCCAGCATTGTGTACGAAGTCGTGCTGGAGGGGGAGGACTCCTGAGGAGTGGCTTGACCCACTTCGGAACTCAGCAGGTGCTTCCCGGGCCGCTTCCCTGCAGCTTCCCTGTAAGACAGCGACAGCGGGCAGTGGGGGCGCTTCCTGGGAAGCGGGCCGGCACGCAGCAAGGCATGCTTGCTACATGCATGACCGCCCCTGCTGTGTACTCGCCTGTAACAGCGACCACTCATTGGATGGTGGAGGGTGCTGTGGAGCAAGGGCGAGGGCCGAGATGGCCTCGAGCAGCCGTGGTGGACCCGCAGACACAGCTCCAAGTGGTGCACGCGGCTGTGCACAACTAAGCACAACACCAGGCTGCACTCACCCAAAACCATGCAAAATGTTCTGCAATGATACGATGCAGCTTTAGTAAGTTGCATTGCCGCTAAGAAAGGTCCGGCACAAGCACAGTAGGGACGCTGCAAACGGGTGGGCTGGACAGGTGGCAACATGCGGCTGCATGGCAGCTGTGCCTGCGTCACGCTCCTGCTGCATTGCCTTGAGGATTGCTGGATGATACTCTGCGCAGTGGCCGTGTACTGTGACTGCAATGCATTTGTGCTGCTGGTTTATGCTTGGAGTGGGCGGGCTGTGGCTGTGGCGACATGCAAGGCTTGAGCCAAAGCACAGCACGGCCCACAGACAGACACATGAACCTTGCGGGGGTTTCATAAGACGCCAATCGGCCCATTGAAACCGCTCCAGCGATCAAAGAGGCCAAAGGCAGGCCCAAGGGTTCTCGGCTTTGCTCGCTCCGAGAGTCGCCGGACAAGCAGCTGCGGTTTGAGTCGGAGACTCGGTGCCCGCCATGGCGGCGGCTCTGCACCACAGAAACGTCAAGCATGCTGGGCAGGACGAGCAGGGCGCCCAGCTGGTGCGCGGCCCAAACTGGGCAGCCCCCGCTAGCCTTCAGGGTCCGAGGCTTTTAACAGCACTTGACTGCAACCCAGCAACGCGTGAAGGGACTGCAAGTGTCGCCCCCGCCGTTGGTGCTGGCAGGACCGCCGCCGACAGGACCGCCGCCGACGCCAGCTGCTGCTGCTGCGCACCATTCTATTCCCAACCCTACCCCATATTCACTGCAGACTGACCGACCCAGCGGCTCAGTATCGCACCTCATTCTGGAGGGCCACGGGCGCTGGGATGAACTGAAGCAGAAAGGGTAAGAGTGGCAGCGCGGACAGTTGATGGGCGCTGCTCAAATCTCCGTGGCTGGCTGCTGCGTGCGCTCTTGTGGCTCCAATGCCGGGCTCCCCATGGCCCTGCTTCATCTTCCTCATATCAACAGCCTTGCAAGACTGCCAAGCTACCCGCCTGGATTTGCAAGCGGTCAGACGCCTGCCCCACCAACCATATGTGTGCATGCAATGCAACCCCTGCCCGCAGCGGCGAGGCCTGGGCGGCTGTCAAAGGCGAGCTCCCCGAGAGCAGGCAGGCGTGGGCGGAGGCGCTGCTGCCCTGCGTGCGCTGGCTGCGGGGCTACCGGTGGCGGGAGTGGCTGCTGGTGAGGCGGGGTGCTGCCCCCCTGCAGGCTGCAGGGGGCAGCTGGCTTGCGGAGCTGGTGTGCAGGTACCGTGCAGTGCCTATGGCTACCCACTGGCAGGGGCGGCAGGCCGGCCTGCTCCCCACCATCCTGCATGCCACTGGCCTGTGCTGCATCTGGCTACTGCATCTCCCCGCCCTGCCTTGCTCCACCCGATCCCGCCCCACCACTCCTGCGCCCACGCCGCCGTCACCCTCTTTCTGCGACTGCCCCCCTCATTCGTTGACAACAGTCCCCCTGTGTGCCCGCCCCCCTCCCTCACCTGCCAGTCGGACGTGCTGGCGGGGATAGCAGCCACAATCATGACGGTGCCAGAGAACATTGCCAACGCGGGCCTGGCGGGGGCCCCCTCCACCTTTGGACTGTACGCCTCCATCCTCCCCTCATTTGCGTACGCCGTGTTTGGCAGCTGCAACCAGATGGTGAGTAGCAGGGTGGTGCAGGACGGTGCGGGGCGGGGCGGGGTGAAGGGCCGGGGCGGGGCGGTGCGGGGCGGGGCGGGGTGAAGGGGCGGGGAGGCTGATGGGGTGGGGTAGACATATGGGGCAGGGTCCTGGGCAGGCAAGCCTTCCAGAGTGCTGCCTGCCAGCTGCGTACCTGCTCCCCTGCCTGCGCCCTCGTCAGAACCCAGTCCTGCCTGTATTCTGGGTCACACGTGCCCACTGCTGCTGCTGCCTGCCGGGCGCCCCTTCCCATGTGCGGTGCAGTCGGTGGGTGCGGTGGCCATCACCTGCCTCACCCTGGGGGATGGCCTGATTGGCGTGTTTGGCTCGCTGCAGGTCGGTGGGTTTGTAAGACGTACACAGATACTTGCAGGGGTGGTCCGGGGGTCTGCAGGGACCGCGTGTGTTCCACTGATGGGCAGGCGGGGACAGAGGGCAGGCGGAGCGGGCAGGCCTCCCCTGCCGCTGCTCCTATCCCCTTGAGGTCTGCCGCATGGGCTGGCGCACGCCGCAACCAGCCCCCGTCAGCGCTCATGACAAAGCGCTCCCACATGCATGCGCTGCACACCGCTTTATAGCGCAGCGTTTGGCAGCCTGCCGCTGCCTCCCTGCAGGCACGCCTCACACCCCTGAATTCCGGGCACCTGCCGCTGCCTCGCCCCCTGCAGGCCGACCCCAACAACCCCTCAAATCCAGCCATGCAAGACCAGATCAACCGGGCAATCATACAGGTAGGTGAGGGCTGTGATCTCACTGCGTCCAGCACTGCCGGCCAGCACCAGTGCGCACGGCGCGGCCAAACCAGGCCCCTCCATGCGCCCTGCACCTGTGCCCTCCGCCGTCCCAGGGCCGCACATCGCCACCCATTGCCCGCCCGCCCCCTGCTGACGTGGCACCTTCCCACCCTGCCGCTGCCCTCCCCGCCCCCTGCTGACGTGGCAGCTTCCCACCCTGCCGCTGCCCTGCCCGCCCCCTGCTGACGTGGCAGCTTCCCACCCTGCCGCTGCCCTCCCCATCCCTTGCCAGGTATCCCTGCTGTCGGCCACCATCCTGACCGGCCTGGGCCTCTTCCGCCTGGGCTTCCTCACAAACCTGATGAGCTACAGCGTGGTGGCGGGGTACCTGGCGGGGGCGGCGCTGCTTATCATCGTCAGCCAGGTGGGCGGGCGCCTTATTGTTTGTTGCCATTGTAAGTGCCAAGTGCGGGGTACCTGGCGAGGGCGGCGCTGCTCATTCTTGTCAGCCAGGTGGGTGGGAGCTTCATCTATGTGGATGTGAATGTGTATACCGCTCTGCCCTGTTGGCTGTGCATGCAACTCTGCTCTCCCACGCATGCACCGAGTTTTTGAATCATGCACAGGGTGGTGGCTGCTTGGTGTGGCGCACTGTTTGAACTGTTGCCGTTGCAACTGCCGCCAAGTGCCCAATGCCTGGCAGGGGCGGAGCGGCTGTTCTCTGCGTTTTCACGCGGGTGCCTCCCTCCCTCCTGCAATCTTGTCTTTGCGCGCTGCTCGCCTCCGTGCCGCTTGATGCAGATCAAGTTCTTTTTTGGGATCCACACGCCTCACGCATCCACGATCCAGGTAGACACGTGTTGTGATCCAGCAGCCGCAGCAGCCTGCTCTTGCTTCCGCCGGCAAGCCGGCAGCGGTGGCCGTTCAGCCGACGCCCTGTGCGCTGTCGTAAGCTGGTAAAAGCCACCCAACTTCCACCCCGGCTCCCCTGCCTACCTGCCTGCCTGCCTGCCCCTGTTTGTGGACTCCAGGAGATCATCCGTGGGCTGGCAGAGAGCATATCGGCTTTCAACTGGCGGGACCTTGTGATGGGCCTCAGCTTCCTCATCACTCTCGTGGCCTGCAAAGAGATCGGCATCAAGTGGCAGTGAGTGGCGCTGAGCTGGCGGGGTGCTGACGTGGCTGGATGATGGGAGGGTGACTGGGCGAGCTGAGCTGGCCCAGGGGCTGAGCTGGGCAGCGCACTGAGCTGGCTGGGGGCGGCGCGGGCGCGGGTGCTGAGCTGGCGAGGGCAGGCCGAGGTGCCCGTCTGTGGCAGTGGGGTGTGGTGAGCATGCTGAGCATGGCATGGAGCGCACGATGGGGCACCTACATGTTTTGCAGCCGACCCACGCTGGCCCATGCTAGCGTGCTGGCCAGCCGCTGCCTCCAGCCACTGTGTGTGCGTGCTCTACCTCACCGTGCCCCTCGTCGCCCCTGCCTGCCTCCTTTCCCCCTGCCTGCCTGCCTGCCCGCAGCAAGCTGTGGTGGCTCAAGGCGGTGGGCACCCTGGTGTGCCTGATTGTGGGCATGGGTGTGATGAACATCTGGAAGCTGTATGAGCCTGAAGAGGACCCACTGGTGGATCCACTGGGAGCGGTGCCCAAAGGTGAGGAACCAACACTTTCCTTTTGCAGGCTGTGCCCAAAGTGGCACGGCCTGCAGGAGGCTGTGCAGGGGAGTGGCTGATTGAGGGTGTGTGTCGCAACTGCCGGCCCTTCGGCCCTGCGACTGCTGCCCGCACTGCCCGGCTGCAGCCCTCAGCGGTGCTCCCGGGGTCCTGCCCTACACCTGCTTGTTTGGGCCCTGCGCTTGCGCTTGCATACATGCCTTGCACCTGCATACATGTTTAAAGGTTCACAGCGCGCCCCCAATGACTCCCACGCAGGCTTCCCGCCATTCACGGTGGGCTGGTGGGGGCCCATCCACAATGTGTCTGCTATGCTGACCACAGCAGGTGTGCTATGCTGACCACAGCAGGCAGGCAGGCAGCCGGGCGGGCAGGCACAGTCGGCCGCGCCCATCCACCCTGCATTGCCCGCCAGGCTTGTGGCGCTGAAACACGTGTGCACTTATATTGTGATCACATGTGTCTCCACGCCCTATATCCCGCTGCAGTCACCACGATGTCTGTGATGCTGATTGAGACGATCTGCATGGCGCGCAAGCTGGCGCAGGAGCACGGCACCACGGTGGATGCAAACAAGGAGCTGAGAGGCAAGTGTGGGTGGGTGGGTGGGCTGCGCCAGCGCTGCAGCATACAATGATGGCATGCACACACAGGCAGGCCCTGGCTGGGATGGGCTGTCACCACACTTGTGTGTGGCGGGGCCAGGCTGGGACGATGTGCCGCCTAGCGGGTGCAGGCCCGCCAAGGAGGTGCGAGTAAAGTGTGGGGCGTGGCTCACCTGCTCCCTCTGTGAGAAGGGTCCACCTCGCCCGTCGGGGTGTGTTGGTCGGGGCTGGGATACGTGTGGGCTTGGGGTTGGGACCAGGCAGTGTGGTGGGCAAGCACGAGCATGAGGCTCACGCTCGTTGGGCCGCCATCCGGGCAGCGGCACCGTTTGCCCTGCATGACCGCAATGGCATGGCACGTGACCGCCGCTCCCACCTGGCTCAATCTAAGATGGCCTCACCTCACCTCCATTCCCAGCCCTCTTGTGCCGTGTCCCTCCCTGCCCTGCCCTGCCCTGCAGCAATCGGGTTGTGCAACTTTGCCGCCGCTGCCTTCAGCACGGTGCCCACCGCCGGCTCCATCTCGCGAGCCGCCGTCGTCAACTCCGCCCACGGCCGCACACGTGCGCTGCTCCTAGTTTTGCAGCCGGCCTGTTGTGGGGTCCGCCGCGCACGTGGCATGGCAGTGGGCCACTTGCCAGCCTGCCTCCCTGATCAAAGAGCCCTGTAGCATCGTTCCGGCCCCAGTGCCCCCTTTTCCTTGCCCCCTGCCTGCCCCCACCCCCCGCCCTGCAGCCCTGTCCAGCTTTGTCACGGCCTGCATCGTGCTGGTCATCACCCTCTTCCTCACGAGCATATTCACCAACATGCCAGACAATTTGACGGGAGCCATTATGTGCAGCGCCGTATACAGGTGCGATTGCTGGCAGCAGCAGCAGCAGCAGCAGTGGCAGTAGCGTTGACCGGCGGCGGCTCGGCACAGGTGGCGACGACGGCGGCTGTCTTTGGCCCCAAATGCAGCAGGTTTGGGCTGGCCATGACCTGTGCTGCGCTTGCACCCGCCACGAAACCACTGGCGGCAAGCAAAGGGCACTGCCCTGCTGCTACTGAGCTCATCTGCTGGGTTGCCAAGTGTGCATGCCAGGTTAGGTGCCAGCTGGCGCCGTGCCCTTCCCGGCGCTCTGGCCACTTTTCTTTCACCTTGTGCCTTGCCTACCTGTGCTCCCTTTGCAGGGTGCTGAACCCAATGGAGCCGCTGTACTGCTGGAAGGTGAGCGGATGTACTGCTGCCTGCTTGGCGCATATGCACCCTGCCTGGTGGGACAGCCACGTGGGTGGAGAGGCTACGCCAGCGGTGCAGGGCGGCCGGCGCAGGAGCTCAAGGGCAGAGTGGGTCGGGTCATCCCTGCAACAAGCCTTGGTGTCGTTTCGCCCTGCCGAGCCTTTACCCACCTGCTTTCCCTGCTGTGTTGACTGCGCATGTGCATGCTGAGCACGCCGTGGTCTTCTGCCCTCATCTTCACCTCGCCGCGTAGGTCTCCATTTTCGACTTCGGCCTCTACCTCATCACCTTTTGCTGCGTCATCTTCCTCGGGGTCTACAAGGGCATGCTGATCGGGGGTGAGTGTGCCCCCGCTCCGTTTGTTTTCCAACAGGTTGCGAAAGGCAGGCAGCGCACTGCTTCCCACCGGGCAAAACAAGTGCGGGGCATGCCCCTTGCCTTGCTACTGGCACCCTGAGTGATGCATCCAACGCAACACTTTGCAGGGCAGAGGTTGCACCATATGCCTGCCCACTCCTGGTCCTGGCTGGTCATGCCAAACGCAGCTTGCATCTGCTGCTGCTGCTGCAAACCCCACAAGGTGCCCCCCCCCCCCACCCCCCCACCCCCCCCCACAATGCTCCGTTTGGGTCGCCCACTGTTGACTCACACCAACCAAACCACTGCTAACCAGCACCCCACCCCATCCCAAATGCATCACAGTTATCATCGCCGTCGCGGTGCACGTGCGCCGCAGCTCGCACCCGCCCACCGCCGTGCTTGGCCGCCTGCCTGGCACCTCGAGCTATCGCGACCGCCACCTGTTCCCAGAGGCGGAGGAGGATGAGGGAGTGTTGATGCTGCGCATAGACAGCGGCCTCTTCTTTGCCAATGTGCCGCCTGTGCGCAACTGGATCAAGCGAGAGGCAAGCCTGGGGTGGGGTGGGGTGGGCGATGGCCGGGCCGAGATGGAATGGGCCGAGGTACTTGAGCCAGCTTGGCTGCCACCTCACCTGCCTGCCTTCTCGTCCGCTTGGCTGCCACGAAAGTCGGGCTTAGGCAGTGAGAGGCTGGGTGCCTGCCATCGCCACAGTCTGCTGCCTCAGCTGCGCAAGTGCACAGCTCTCCAAAGCTGGTGTCCCATGCTCCCTGGCTCCTGCCAGCGCTGCAGGTTGCCGAGGCAGAGGCACGGTTCGCTGCGTGCGGCGAGGTGCTTTCTTTCTTGGTGCTGGACATCACGGCCACACACCACGTGGACACTGACACAGTGCAGCTGCTCAAGGCAAGCCAAGAGGGTGTCCAAATGTGCTGGGCTGTGCTGTGCTGATGGAAGGGGATGGGATGGGATGTGGTGTGGTGATACAGTTCGGCTGCTCAAAGCAAGCCAAGAGGGTGTGCACGTGTTATGTGCTGGGATGTGCTGGGATGTACTCCTGTCACAGTGCAGCTGCCCAAGGCGGGGCGGCGCTGTGAGAGGTGCACTGTGCTGCTCTGCGCTTCTCCAAACCTGTAGCTATTCTCCACCTTGGGTGCCATGTGCTGCGGTGTCTTGTGCAACTTGTGCTGTGCAATGATTCTGGTGCTGTGTGGGGCTAGCTGCCGGCCCCGCCCCAGCGCTCTAGCAAGGCGATGGGGGAAGAGAGGGGCTCTCCTGCATCAGCAGCTCGTGCCGAAAGCTCGTGTTGCCCAACCGTCGTATGTTAATACGTCTGCCATGCCGCAGGGGTTGATAGAAGACCTGGGGCGGCAGGGGGTGCGAATGGTGCTCGTGAACCAGTCGGTGGCTGTGCTGAGAGCGCTGGGCTCGCGCCAGCTGGACGACGTGCCCGCTGTGGATGGCGGCGACGTCACCGCTGACCCTTCCTTCAGGCACCATTTCGGCTCCCTGCCCTCGGCGCTGCACATGCGCGTGCGGAAGGACTCGGCGGCGCAACAGCAGGGTGAGTGCTCTTGGCCTTGGTGGTCGCACCGAGGGGGCAAATAGTAAGCTGCTGGGAGGTGCGCGGGCTGATCACATCACATCACATCACATCACATCACATCACATCACACACCCCGGGGGTTGCTCAGCCGGAACTGCCACATACACCCCGGTGCTTCAAGACTTCAGTCCTGCTCACACACCCTGCTTGCCGCGCCCCCACCCACGCTTTGCACAGGCGGCGGGCAGCCCCTGGCATGCGCTGGCCCTGGCGCCCCGGCCCCAGTGTCTGTGTGCCACGGGGAGGGCGAGCTGTTCCGGGACGCTGGGGCGGCGCTGCAGCACTGCGCCTCGATGGCCCACAACCTGGGCCTGAGCCGCAGGCACCGCCAGCTGTCGGTGGGCGACCGGGTGTTTAGTGCGCCGGCAGGCAGCCTGGAGATGGTGCCCAGCCAGGAGGAGCAGGGGGAGGGCAGCAAGGGCGATGATGACGCGGGCAGCGGCAGCGGGGATGACAAGGTGTGAGGCGGCAGCTAGCATTATTCGCTTGTGTGTTGGACCCATTGCACGACCTCTGCTCATTGTACACCACTGTTCTTGTCCCTCGATGAATTTGAGTCAAATAAATTACAAAGACACGTGACATGTTGAGCAACAGCAGCACTTGACGCGCTGGGCGTCCCGCCCCGCTCAGTCTGACACCCACCCGCTCACGGGCAGCGCTGCATGGGCAATGATGACGTGGCACAGCTCCTGGGGCAGCACCCTGCTGACCTGGCGCATGCACTGCCCAGCACCGCCGCCTGCTGCTGCTGCTGCTGAGACAGCCCGCATGCCGCGCCCCCGCAGGGCCAGCAGCGCAGTGCTGGCCGCTGAGCGGAAGGACGGCGGCCACAGTTGGTGGGTGGCGGGGCTCCAGCGGGGGGCACCCACTGCCAGCGACAAGCTGTTGTGCACCAGCTCTACTATCCGTCCATCCGAGGCGGGCGGGTGCTCAGTAATGAAGCGCCCGCAGGTGGCCCCAGCCTCCAGCAGAAGCTCGACCAGGCGCAGCAGCTGGCGCTCGCTGGCGGCCGCAGCGCCTTGCGTCTCCTCAGCTGCCAACTCGATCTGCACGGGGGCGGGGACAGGGAGGGGATGGGGGGTGCGTGCATCGATCGGAGCAAGTACATCGCTCAGCAAGCCCGAGGTGCCGGACACATGGTGCCACTGCCAGGCAATGTAGTGCGCTGCGCCACAAGAAGTCAAGGCAGCCACAGCCACATCAGACTAAGCAGAGTCACAATCGAGCTCACCAGCTGGGCATCCGTGCACAGGGAGAGCACAGCATCCAACGCCGTCTCGCCACCGCTGCTGCGCTCGCCCACTGGCGCTCCCGCCTCGAGCAGCACTCGGCAGCGGGCCAAGTCGAGCCTGGCGGCAGCCGCCACCAGCGGGGGCTGCCTGCCGCCAGCGGGCAACGAGGCCGCCGGGCAGCCCGCCGCCAGCAGCTGGCGCAGGGCAGGCACCGACGAGTGCAGCACAGCATAGCGGGCGGGGCTGCATAGCGTGCGCTGAGCCAGGGCTGCCACATCCAGAGCCTTGCGGTGCGGCGGCATGGGTCCCTGCTCGTGCTGTGCCTGCTGCGCTGCCTGCTGCGCTGGCAGCTGAGCTGGCGGGGCCGCCAGCAGCTGGTGCAGCAGCGCCTCCCTGCCAGGCTGCAGGGCTGCCTGAAGCAGGGCCTGGGCCGCTTGGGGGTCACCTGGGCTGTTAGGGTCCACCCCTGCAGGTCCAGGGTGGCAGCACAAGATGGTTGGATGAAGTCAGTATGGTGCAGGTCATGGGAGGACGCAAGGACGACAGCTCAGGTGGCACCGCCTCACGGCTGGCTTCACCCCATCTGCACTGGCCCCAGCCCTGCAGGAGGCCTGCTGCCAGTTGGATTCACGTGCGGCCACACGCCAACTCACCGCCGTCGAGCAGCGCACACAGGATTGCAGCCCTGTCTGGCCGCAAGGACTCCACAGCGGCCAGAAGCAGCGGGTGCATGATGGCGCAGGGCAGGCCTGCCGCCAGGAGCGCCGTGACCACGTCGGCCCTGCCGTCGGCGACTGCCGCAGTCAGCTCGTCGGAGCCGAGCCCTGCTGCGCTGGCGCCGCCAGCTGTGAGGCACATCACAACGGAATAGTGCCGCTGAGCGACAGCCAGGCCCAGGGGGCACGTGTGCGGCTGGGCCGCTGAGCAGCGGCAGCGTTGGCGGCAAGCGTCTGCTCCGCACGACAGCAGCAGCTGGACGGCCGGCAGGCTGCCTGCCTGTGCTGCCAGGGCCACAGGCGTCATGCCGCAGCTGTCTGCCGCATCCAAGACTGGATTTGAGCTGAGCAGGCTGCTGCCTGCCAGTGCTTGAAGCGCGTGCATGCCGCCAGCGAGGCTGCGGCAGAGGTAGTGGACCGGCGTGCTGCCGTCGCGCGCTGGCGTGCCCAGCAGGCCGGGGCTGTGCCGCGCCAGGCACAGCAGTGCGCCAATGCTGCTTGCGTCTCCACAGGCCGCTTCCGCCGCAGCGTGCAGCGCCGTGCAGCCTCGGCGGTCTGCCAGCACAGCATCTGCTCCCCCGTTGAGAAGCAAGCGCGCAAGGTGCTCGCCGTCCCGCGCCCCCGCTGCTGCCGCGTGCAGCGGCGTGCGCCCGCTGCCATCCCCCGCATTGGCATCCGCCCCTGCCACCAGAAGCTCCTCTGCTGCACACAGCTTCCCATGTGAGGCTGCAATGTAAAGGGCCGTGCGCCCGTCTGTGGTTGTGGCATCCAACAGCCGGGGGTCACGAGCCACCAGGGCAGCCACTGTCCGCTGGCTTCCAGCCGCAGCTGCTGCATGCAGCGGTAGCAGGCCGTCTGTATCCCGCTGCCACACGTCTGCCCCCTGCCGCAGAAGCTGGGCCAGCATTTTGGGGCTGCTGAGCCGCACCGCGGCGTGAAGGGTGACGCTGGCGGCAGTTGGCGGCGGGGATGGCGCGGCCGCAGCGCCGGTGGGCCGGGGATGGCCCACTGCCGCTGATTCTGGCTGCATTTGTGCTGGGCGGCGGCCGCATGCCGCCATGGCTTTCATTTCCCGCCGCCTGCGCTGCATTGCTTCAAGTGAAGCGGCGGCGACGGCAGTGGCGGCGGCGGCACAGGTGGGCCAACGGTGGCCTTGGCGGCGCACGCGATGCCTCCGCAGCGACTTTCGGGCAGTGGGGCCCATATGGATTCACAAACGAGAGCTGTCAGCGGCAAAGCGAGTGGCCACAGCACGCGGGTAGCACGACTGGGGTTCTTTCGGTGTGCGTCTTTCTTTCGTGGATTGCTCCTAGCGCCCTCCCCGCTTAGTACAGAGCACCCATCCTTCCCGAAATGCCGCACTCCGTCACAAACCCAACCGTGCAGAATTGCGCCCGCACGCAGGCGCACTCGCACCTCTCTCCCACAGCCAGGCATACCTGCTGGAGGCGTTTGAGGCGCGCCGCCGCTTGCCAGGGTGCCGCCGGACGGTGGCAGCGGAAGGCGGTGGCGGCAGCGGCGGCAGAGACGGGCAGTGCCGCCGCCAGCGATCCTTCAGACACACACAAGCAGCTACTTGCCCTCAAGGAATGGGCGCCCACTGTAGCTGCGCTTGCCACTGGCGACACGATGGTGAGCAGCAGGGCAGGCTGCCCGCAGGCGTGCCCTACTGCTGCTAGAGCGCAGTTGAGCAGGCTCGCTGCCCAACGTGCGTGCACCCACCACGGCCCTCCCAGCCCTGCCCGCCCTGCCATCTGAAGGGCACTCTGTTTGCTACCCACTGCCTGCCGCCGCCACCTGCGCTGCACCACGAACCGCTGCCGCCTGCCTGCCCAGGGGGGCAGCACAGCGCAGCGTGCCCCTGCCCTGCTGCCCACTTTTAGCACCCTGTGTCGCCACTGCGCTGACGTCAATGCCTCCAAAACCTGGCACCCCCCCTGGCAGGTGCTGCTGCGTAAGGGCGGCATCAAGGAGCCCACCTTCAGGCCTGCAGCCCGAGACTTTTTCCTCTTCCCCACCAGCTTCCACACAGACGCGCAGGTGGGAGGGGAGGGGCGTGGACAGGGGAGGGGCAGGGCGAGGCACGCAGTGCAGCGCAGGGCAGGGCGTTGCACGGCAGGACGGGGCAGCGTCAGGAGCAGGCAGGGCAGGGCAGCGCAGGGAAGGGGCGGCAATAGCAGGACGGGGCGGGGCAGGGCAGGGCGGTTGGGCACAGCGCACTGCACTGCTCGTCACGCGTGCAGCAGCTGCAGCAGCTGCGGCAGGCACCATTCATGCGCTTGTGCCGCTCCCCATTTCCCTCCCCTCACCGCCCCACCGCTGCTATGCCCATACCTCTCAAGCGTGCCCGCCGGCTGCCCCTCCTGCCCCTGCAGCTGCTCAAGCCGGAGGCAGCAGTGAAGTACGGCGCCGAGTGCAGCTTCGACCCCAAGGCGCAGCCCGTGCTGCGCTTTGCCACCCGGGCATCCATCATTGGCGCCTGGACCACCCACGACCCCGCTGTGCTGGAGCTGCTGGAGGAGCTGCACATCTGGGCGCCTGGCTTCCTGGTGAGTTGGGGAGTATGGGGGACGGGTTGCAATTCGAGCCTGGTGACTCAGAGAGTGTTGGCCCCAGCGGCAGGACGGGTTGCACACTGCTGGCTGCAACTGTGCAGCGTCTGCAGCACCCCGGTAGTCACTTGCCCGCTCGCGTGCGCCCGCCCGCCTTCCCGCCTTTGCGCCTGCCCGCCCTGCAGGAGAACCGCCTGCGCTGGCGGCCCAAGCAGCCCATCACTGTGCTAGAGCTGCGGGCGTGGCGGCTGCCAGAGCCGCTGCTTGTGGCGCCTCGGGAAGACATGTGGGGCTGCTTCAGTTGGGTGGACCTGGCAGCTGACTCAGCAGCAGCGCAGGCAGCAGCAGCAGGGCCGGAGCCGGGCCACAGCAGCAGCCATGCAGTGGAGCATGCGGCGACGTCGGCGGCAGCACTGGCGGCAGCGGCAGCAGGCACACCCGCACTTGATGACGCAGCGTTTGCAGCCAGCCAGGCGTTGTGCCGGCGACAGCTGGGCAGGCTTGCGGACCTTACAGAGCTGGTCATTTAAGCAGCTTGATGGCCGGCAGGGCACCACTCTAACCCTGAGCAACCGAGCTTTCAAAGGCTTGCACCATGTCGCAGCGCTGTGCTCAATCTGTTTGTTACCTCGCCCCGGTGCTATGCCGGCCTTGATCAACCGAGGGGCAATTTCACCATGCCCACCACAAAAAGCAGAAGCACCGGGAAAGGCAAGCCGAACTGGCAGGCGTGAAAGTCGTACGTGTGGGAGGAAAGCGCACTCCCCGCCCCACCCACCCACAAAACGGCGCCGCTGCCGCCCAGCACACCTGACTCTGGAGCTGGTAAGCCCGCAAGAGACCTTCAGAGACCTTGTTGTTGTTCCACGAGCGTGGGAAAGCCGCAGGAGGAGGAAATGAAATGGTGGCGGACCAACGGAAAGGGCGGGCGAGGAGTGGCACCGCCGCCACCCGCTTGCAGGCGCCGCCGGCGGCCAGCTCAAATGCCCGCGCGGCTCCCCCTGCCTCAATCAACTGCTTTCCGACCTCTTCATACCAACACCACGTTAAGGGCTGCAGATCCAGGGGGCTAATTCAAATGGCTGCAGGCAAAGCGAAAATGGTGGGAGGAGCCGGGGCACCGCTGCCTCCCGCTTGCAGGCGCCGCCGGCGGCCAGCTCAAATGCCCGCGCGGCTCCCCCTGCCTCAATCAACTGCTTTCCGACC
>JAPTJF010000315.1:48205-74386 GCA_029339195.1 Micractinium sp. NFX-FRZ
TCTACATACCCACCACTTGAAGAGCCGCAGACCCAGGGGGCTAATTCAAATGGCTGCAGGCAAAGCGAAAATGGTGGGAGGAGCCGGGGCACCGCTGCCACCCGCCCACAAACCGGCGCTGCCGCTGCCCGTCGGAATGCACTGTGGCGCTGGTGGTGCCGCAAGCAACCTGCGGAGACCTTGGTTGTGACTCTGACGCCTCAGGAAAGCCGTGGGAGGGGGCAGAAGAATTGGTGGTGTGCCAACGGAATGGGCGGTATGCGTGGGGGCACCTCCGCCCACCCGCCCACAAATCGGCGCTGCCGCCGCCCGTCGGAATGCACTGTGGCGCTGGTGGTGCCGCAAGCAACCTGCGGAGGCCTTGGTCCGCTCCGCTGTGCTGACCTGATCTTCCTCGACTCATCTGCCTACAATGACTGACGACTTAGCTTAACATTCTTTCCAGATGCAACACCATTTCCTGATGAGCATCCCTGTGGGTGGGCAAAGGCAAGAGGCAGAGCTAGCTTGCAAAATATGCTTGCATGAGGGGAACCCAGCAACATCCTGGCCCAGTGTGGTCCCGCCTTCAAATCAGCAGCCCACGGGGGGCGAAAGTGGCATCAAAGCAGGCACAGCACTCGGGTGCCAGCGCGCTGAAGCTCTGTAGGCAGCACACAAACTCTCCGCTGGGCCCCACCCCACAGCATGCATCCGTGCGCCGGCTGCACTGCCGCAGGGTGCTCCGCAGCTGGGGCAGCACCGCCGCCAGGCGCACATACTCCTGCGCTGCACTGGCAATCATGGGGTCTGGCTCCCTGCCCCCAGTGCCAGCGCCAGCGCCTGCCAGAATATGCTCCTCTGCGCCCCCGCCCGCCGTGCCTTCCTGCGCTCTGCTGCTACTGCCGCCAAGGCCGGCAGGACCGACAGCTTCAGCACCCAGCTGAGAAATGAGTCCGTAAAAGTAGGCGCAGGCTGCAGCGCGGGCGCAGGCGCTGCGTGCGCTGCCTGCGGCGCAGTGCTCTCCGCCGTCAGCTGCTGGCAGGCTGGGGAAGAAAGGGTTGCGGCCGGTGGCCACCGCCTGCTTGAATGCGACCAGCAGGTGGCGGGCGCGTGGCAGGGGGTCTGCGGGCAGCGCGCCCAGCGTGCCCTCGTGTGCTGCTGGCAGCCTGGCGCCCTCATGGCCTGCTGGACGCTTGGCGCCCTTGCCCTGCACACACAGGGCAGGGCAGGGCAGGGCAGGAGGAGGAATGATACAGGTTGAACATGGGAAGCAGGGCAGGGGAAGGAGCAGCTATCGGGCCCAGGGCAGGGGCACGGTACAAAAGCAGCGCGGCTGCGAGGCGCTCGGCATGGCAGGCAAGGCGGGAGCACAGCACCCAAAGCAGTTCGATTTGACTGCTGCCGCCACAGCACCGCTGCCCCACGCCACCGTCCCACCAGACCGCTGCTCACCCAAACAGGGGCCAGGCCCTGGCAGTAGTTGCAGCGGTAGCCGTCCTTGCTGCGCACCGGGCAGGAGCGGTTGTGGCCGATGCCCTCGACATACAGCCCGTGCGCTGCGATGGGGGAGCAGGGAGCAGTGCGGACGGAAAGGGTGGTCAGCGGATAGGACACGAAGTGTTCAAAGTGCCTGCCGATCCGGAGGCAGCCTGGGCAGGGGCAAGCAGCAGAGCATGGGTGCATCAACTTGCGTCAGAGAGGAAGGAAGGAAGGAAGGAGAGACACCTGGCGACACAGCCTGCCGGCCCGGCACTCTTCCTCTCAAGCTGCAGCACTGCAGAGCATCCAGCACCCAAGACCCCCGGAACCATCCAGCACCCAGCACCCGCAGCCCCACCTGACACGCCAGGAGCAAAGCTCGCCAGGCAGCCGCCTGTGGAGCCAAAGCGGCGGCAGCAGCAGATGATGCTGCTGCTGGCAGCGCCTCGCCCGCCCTTGCCGGCATCTGGCACCAGGCAGGCAGGCAACCCTGCTGGGTGCTGCGCCAGCTGGGGCAGCAGGCTCTGTATCAACTCAGCCGCCAGAGCAGGCAGCGCTTCCTTTAGCCCGCCGCTGCTCTCAACTGCTGCCTGCAGCACCCGCTGCCCAGCAGCATGCCAGCCGCTGCCGCTGCCGCTGCTGCTGGCACCATTAGCAGGCACCGGCGGCGGCGGCAGGCTGTAGTGGGTGCTCACGTCGCACAGAGCGTGGCTGAACAGACCCGAACACACTTCTGCCCCCAGGTTGTTGCGCCGCCCTGATTGCGCCAACAGCTGCTCGCTGCCAAACACCAGCTGGAAGCAGGCTATGATGCTGGCCGCGCGCAGCGCTGCTGGCACAGCTGGCTGCATGGCGTGCGGCGGCACTTTGGCGCTGCCGCTACCAGCAGCGGCGGAAGGCGTCCCCGGGCCGCCGCACGCCTGCGGCTGCGCCGGCTGTGCTGGTGCTGGGTGAAGCTGTAACGACCGCTCCCACTGGCTGCTGCCAGCTGCCAGCTGCACTGGCGTGATCAGACCGCTGCTCTGCTGCTGTTGGCTGCCGGCATGCTGCAGCACCCGGATGCCCTCTGGGCTGCACTGCAGCGCAAAGCCGGCGCCAGGTGGGAAGCGGTGCAGCAGGGAGCGCAGCGCCTGAGGCAGGCACCAGCCCCAGTGGTCTTGCCTGCCGTTGGGCCCCGAGAGCAGGTGCCCGGTGGGGGTCAGGACCTTTTCCCATACAGGGCTGTCACTGCTGCTGCCGCCGCTGCTGCTGCTGCTGCTGCTGCAGCTGATTTGGAGCACAGGCACACTGACTGCCTGGCTGCTGGCGACGTCCGTTTGCTCTGCCAGGCCCAGCGTGTAGCCCCGCGCTGGCGGCCAGTCGCGCTGCACCTTTGCCAGCGTTGCCAGCGCTGTGCGGACCTGCCGCTCTGCACGCTGGCGCTGGGCCGCTGCCGCTGTTGCTGACTCTGCTGCCGACACTTGCTGCCCCGCAACCCACACGAGAAGGGCATCACGGGCCGCCGTCAGCTGATGAAAGAGCGCCTCTGCGCCGCCCTTGTCGGGGTGAGCTGCCAGGCTGCTGCGCTTCCACGCCTGGCGCACCTCACCCTCGGTCAGCCCGGGGTGAAACGCCACTCCCAGCAGCTGGGTGCACTCAAACACGTTCATGGGCGGTGCTTATGCCTGCAGGTAAATGGAGTAGCCATCAAGTGCTGAGAGTGGTGGCGTGAGCAGTGGCGGCCGCTCTGCCGCTCTGCCGCCGCTGCTCGTGCGGCATCGCGCCGGCAGGTGCGCAGCCTCAAGTCAGTATTGCAGCTCAGGACTGACCCAATAACAGCCTGCGGTTTGAGGTTTGGACGAGGCAGCAAGCAGGCCAACTCTAGCCGGCTGCTGGCAGGCGGCAGCACGAACTTGATCGCCAGTTGCTTTTTGATGATCAAATATCACTTTCACGCCTGCCAAATGGCCTTGGAACGAACAAAAGTCCACCTCAGGCTGACTAGGGTTTCGCGAGAAAGCTCGCTAGCAGGCCAATTCATCGGTGATCGACCTTCCCACACCAAACAGCGATCAGCACAAGCATGCTGTCGCCGCCTGGCAGCGGCAGCGTTCAAGTAAAGGAGGAGCCAAGCACCGCCTGCCACATGGGGGTCGGCCAGCCTGAGACGCCCCCAGCAGCTGCTGGGTTGCGCCCATCGGATCAAGACGCGCCGGTTGTCGAGCCGCAGCGGCTCGCACCGGCGGCACAAGCGCAGGGGCGCACGGCCGATGGCCAGGCAGTGGCGGTGGCACTGCCAGCGAAGGAGGCGCCACCGTCCGCCGCTGCTGGAGCAGGCCCGCCTGCGCCAGCGGCAGCAGCAGCCGCGGGAGCGCTTGCCGTGGCGGCACCTTCTTTGGAGACGCAGCTCCAGGCGATGATAGCTTCAAGCCTGGAGAAGACGGCTTCGGCTCTAGCTGGCCTGCAGGAAACCGTGCGGGATCTGCATGAAATGCAGGCTGGGGGTGAGCGAGTGTCTGGGAGCAGGCATTGGTGATCCGTTGCTCCGGCGCTGTGTGCGCTCGCTGGGCAGCCCTAGTAGGCGGTACGGAGGGCTGTGGGAACAGCACCTTTGACCTGCGCTTGCCTGACCCTGCCTGCCTGTTGGGCAGCCCTGCAGGAAGGGGGGACGGAGGGCTGTGGGAACAGCACCTTTGACCTGCGCTTGCCTGACCCTGCCTGCCTGCGCATGCTCACACGTGTCTCTGCAGACCGCCAGGAGCGCGAGGAATTCCGGGAAAAGTACCAGGCGGACCAAGCGACCTTAGCCGGGCGGCTGGCAGCGCTGGAGGCGCGGGCGGCAACGGTGCCAGCACCAGCACCAGCACCAGCCGCAGCTCCAGCGGCCACCCCAGCCGACCTGCAGCAGGTGCTGGCCACCCAGCTGGGTGCTGTGCTGGCGGCCCTGGCAGGCGCTGTTCCGGCGGCCAAGGCCGCCCCAGCCAAGCGCAAGGTGGGTGTGGGGCCGGGCGAGGGGTGTGGAGGTAGAGCTGGCCGGGGGATGGGCAGCTCTGGGCAGCGTGGGCATGATAACTGGTTTGTGTGCCGTTCCTCACTCGCAACTGAAATGTTTATTGTTTTTGCATTGCAACGCATGCAGGCGGCAGCTGCTGCAGGTGGAGGCAGCCGGGCCGGCGCCAGCAGCGGCGGCAGCGGCGGCGGTGGGGGGAACAACAAGCGAGTGCGGGCCACGGCGGCACAGCCAGCAGCGCCCAGGCGTGGCGGCAACGGCGGCGGCGGGGGCGGCAGTGGGTGGATGATGGTACGGGCTGATGGCGGGTCTGCCAGCTGGCCCGGTGAGGCGACTGATGAGGAAGTGCAGGCGCTGGTAGACGAGTTCAGAGAGGTGCGGGGAGGTGTTTGTTTGTTTGTGCGGGTGGGCGAAGGATCGAGTTGGTTGTTTCTTGCACTGATGGGGGCTGCGGCGGCAGGGGGGGAGGGGGGGGGGACAAGCAGGAAGGCACGTGGGTGGACAAGGAAGGCTGTGTGCATTGGGCGCAGCTGGTGCCTGAACAAGTGCAGCAGACGAGACGCAGCCTGAGAGAATCCGATCTGCTCTTCCCAGTGGCCCAACTGCTTCGGTTCTTTGCTCCTCCGCTCGATCCTGCTCCCCACCCGGGCACCCACGCAGGTGCCTGATGGCCACAGCCTGTGCACCGCCCGCATCCGGCAGAGCCCCAAGTTCAGCCAGCAGTGTCTGGCGGTGCCCCACAAGATCAGGGGCGGCTCAACCTCCTTCATCAGGTGGGTGCAGCAGCTGCTGGGTGTGGCAACAGTTGTGCTGATCTGCAGCAACAGCTGTGTGTGGCTGGAGCAGCACCAGACTCAGTGCATCAGCATCAGCCTGAGCATGAACAGCAGCAGCAGCGGCAGCAGCAGCAGCAGCAGCAGCAGCAGCAATGGCAGCCCGGTCTGAGGGGCCTTGGTGGGTGCAGGGGCCGTGTAGCAGCAGGAGATGCAGATGGCGGCAGAGAGGCATGCTGCAGCAGTGCGTGGGAGCTGGAGCTGCTCAGCAGGGTGCTGTCAAGCAGCCAGGGCGGCACGCTTCAACCCCCATTAAGTGCCGGCATGTGTGCTTGAAACATGTGTGCAGGAAGCTCAGCGTGGTGGCAGAGGCGCGCCGGCGGGGCCTGGCGGTGTGAGCGGGCGAGGCGGGGAGCAGCGCCACTTGCTGGCGCCAGCAAGCATGCGGCTAGGCGCTTGATTACATGATTACATGCGTCATACCAAAGAACGGTTTTCATGGTGTGCCTTATGTTTTGCCTAGATTCCATGAAGCAGGTAGAGACGGGTGGCGCCACATAAGCCGTCGAGAGGACCGCCCCTGCTCTGTGCCGAGCCCTCTGGGCAGCATCGCTTGTAAAATTTGCGAGTGGAGGTGCCACAGGTACCAGAAACATGTGCCAGTCGCAGTATCGTATCATGAACAAGACTACCGATATAGTGCAACAGAAGGTAGCATCACACCCTGCTGTTCAGCAGCCGCGGCACAGCAAGCCGCACGGCGACGACAGCCAGCGGGCACAGCGCACCGCTGCCTCATTTGTGTGTGACGGCCCCCGCGGTTGTCTTCTTCGCGATGTTGCTTCTGCAGGGACTGCCGGAGGAGCTGGTGCTCCATGTGCTGCGGCTCCTGGGAAGCGACAGGTCGGTTCTTCTCGCTCTTGTAGTCTGCGCTTTCTAAGGCGATCGGTTAGGCTGCCTTGCTCTCTCTTGCGAGGTATCGTTGCCCGCTAGGCCAACTCCGCCAGTGCTTTGAGCGTCCTCCCCACGAGCCGCCCTGTGAGTCCACCCCCGCCTCCTGCAGGCGCATGTGCAGCGCCGTCTGCCGGCAGTGGCAGAGGCTGGTCCGCAGCTTGGAGATCGGCACATCAACCTCACTCGGGCGCCAGGCATCCTACTGGGCAGTGGCAGTGAGGAGGGGCCAGCTGCCACAGCGGCGCTGCTGCGGGGCCTCGCCCGCCGCCGGAATGAGGTTGCCACGCTCAGTATCGAAAGCTTCAACCCGCCGGGACCGCCCTCCGAGGCAGTGTCCTATGTGGCCGGCTTTGTGCAGCCACGCAAGCTGCACCTGTACATGGCCAACGGAGGCCCCGGCATCCCGCCGCCGGTGAGCACGCTTTGCATCGGCTGCAGGCGCACGAGGCGTGCGCTCGGCTGCAGGCACACGAGGCGTGCGCTCGCGCTGCTGCTTCGCACAGAGTATGCGCTCGTGCTGCTGCACTGATTGTGAGGGTCTGCATGGGTGCAGCTACATTCGCGCACTTGTGCCTGCACATGTGCTTCTCTCCCGTCTTGTAAGGCCTTGTCCTGCCTGAACCACTCGCAGTGGATTGATGCCTGCATTTGGTTGGAGAGCCTGCTGCTGGGAAGCGTGCAGCAGCTGCCACGCATCGAGCTGTGCACCTCGCTCACACGGCTGGATCTGTACGGCACTGACGCTCCGGTGAATCTGCCCACGGCCATTTCCCGCTTGACAAGGCTCCGGGAGATAGGTGGGAGGGCACGGCTTGGAAGCCAGCTTGCTCCCTGCATCATGCGCCTCCAGAGACGCACAAAGACAGCCCTTGCGGAGCAACAAGCCACGGGCGTTCCATATGGCACCCTGCATAGATGCCTGCTCTAGTAGCTTCCTGCAACCTTCTTACGTCACTCGCCAAGCCGGCATCGACACCTGCCCTAGCGCCTGCTTTCCTGGACGCTTGCGCCCCCCTGCGCCCCCTCGCATCCTGCAGAGCTGTCCTGCGCCGCTGTGGGCCGGCTGCATCTGCTGTCCCAGCTGCCCAGCCTGCGCAGGCTGGATTTGAATGCCCTGGACGCTGGGTGCGCATTCAACGACCTCCGCTGGCTGCAGGTGCTGAGGGCGCAGGCGAGGTGTCCATTGCTGAGTATGCAGGCTGATTGGGTGGCAACCGCCATGTTGTGTGCATGGCAGCCGGTGCAGTTGCCGGCAGCGATTCAGGCCTCATCAGCTTGAGTGAGCCCGTACTTGCTGCTGCTGCCCATGCTGCGGTGCAGGGCCTCAGCGGCCTCAACCGCCTCACGCTCTCTGGCCTGTACATCTTCAACCGCCCCTTCAGCGCCAATCAAGTGAGCAACGCGCTCAAGCCCCTGGTGCCACAGGCAAGCGGGAGGAGGGCGTGTTATGCGTCCGTGTGGAGAGTTGGCACCTGTGAACGGGCAATGGCGGGGCGCCACATTCCCTGCGCATAATCTGCTGGAGTGTGATGTGGAGAGGCAGGACGGCCATGCTCGCCCCAGCCGCCCACCTTCCTCCCTGCATGGCGGGCCGTGCGCCTGCCTCCCTCGCCGCCCACCTGCCCTCCTGCCTGCACAGCCCATTTGCAACCCTCTCCTGCCTGCGCCTTCCGTTGCCTGCGCTGCAGCTGGAGTATTTGGACCTTGCCAGCGCATGCCTGTATGAGTTGCCGGCATGCATCGCCGACATGACGCGCCTCACCTCCCTGCGCCTCTTTTGCAACCCCCTAGACCGCCTGCCGCTGGGCGGCTACCTGGGCAGCCTTCAAGAAGTCTGCATCGACAGTACTGGCATCATGTGGGTACCTGCGCAGTGGCGCGCTCTGCGTGCTGGCTGAGCTGTCTCGGTGTCATCAGGGGGCCAGGACCGCCCGCTTGATTGATGGCTGCTGAGCTTGAGCGTGCTGCAACTGAGGCGCAGTGCAGGGCGGCTCCCGTGCACCGACGTGTGACCACCGGTGCCGCCCGCACTCTTCCTGCCGTGCCCTGGGTTGAGGTTGGCACCCTCCTCACCTCATGCTTGCACCTGTACTGCAGCTCCCTGCCGCACGGCGGTACCGCCTTGAGCCAGCTGTGCCGGCTGGTACTGGGTGAGACATGGGAAGGCGAGCCCCCATTTACTGAGGAGCGTGTGCGTAGCTGGCAGGCGCAGCTGTCGCGGCTGCCTTTGCTAGAGGCGGTGTGCCTGGAGATGTTGTATGGTGAGTATGTCGAGCATGCCGGCTGGCTGCGGCCCTGCCGGGCATCGAGGTGTGGCACCGTCTGGGCAAGTGGCACGTCACTCGGTGTGGCTGAGATGTGAACAGCGCTGCCTGTCTCGACGGCCTGTCACCCTGGCACGTGCTTGTAAACCACGATTAGAGCGCGCTTGCAGATGCACTAGCGTGGAGGCGGCGACAGACGGACGAGGGCAGGGGAGGGCGGCAGAAGGGGGGAGGGGGGCCGAGGGCGCAAGCCACAGGCGGCAGGGTGTGGGCATTAAGAGACACGGTGGACGCACCGGGTATACTACCGCTGACTCCCTGGAAATGCGGTCATATTGGTTGCCTGGGCACCAAACCCCAGTCGTGCTGTGGATCTGAGTGCAACGGCGCATCCTGCCCTATGCCACGAGCGAGCGCCCGGCAGCCAAGCACATCCCTCGTGGTATGCACTGCTTGTAAAAAATGCGACGTCCCTGCCCTATACCCCTGCGCCAGCTTGAGCACTGATTTTCTGCTAGGTAGGTTTTGGCAGTGCATACTTCGGCTTGCAGGGCCGCCACAGGAGGTGAAGGGGATGAGGGGAGACGGGAGGTGTGCGGCGGGCGGCTGTATGGGCGACAGCGGCGACGGGGAGGCTCCTGTAGCGCCGTGTCCGCCGGACATGCACTCAGTCAGTCATCGCTGAGCAGTTAAATGCAGCGGTGATAGCACAGGAAGTGAGGAACCCTCTCGCAGAGGTTGTGCAAGCAGAACAGCCTTGCCAGAGAAAGTTCCAGGGCCCACGCTCGGGAGCTTAAACGACAAACTTGTGTCAGTATGTGCCAAAGGAGCAGCTGGATCGTCGGCCGGAGCTGGGTGCAAGGCTGCATGGGGTGCCCAGGGCCTGACGCGCAGAGCTCAGCACGGCCTGCTGTGTGCTAGGCGTGGCGACACTGTGCTGTGCTCGTTCCGTCGGTTCTGACCCGCGTTCTGACCCGCAGTGGCCCGCACAGCACCGCTGCACCAGCTCCCTGCCCCCGGCGGTCGGCGCCACTCGCACCTCACAACTCAAAAGGGTGCTGCGCCCCCTGCTACGGCGCCACCTGCCCGGCACCAGCCCTCTGAGCGGCGCACCCGACGCCAACGGGCGCCTGATCGAGCGTTGAGGCGAGCTCTCCGGGGCGCGCACTCAAGCCTCACCCTGGCGCAGTAGATGGCCTCAGCGGTCGGTGAACTGGGCGCCATCCTGCGCGGCGGAGAGGCCGAGCAGCAGCAGGCAGTGCCCGGCGACGCGGGGGCGGCGGCGGCGGCGGCAGCAGCGGCAGCGGACGCAGCAGGCAAGGCGTCCGGCGTCGACATTTCCAAGCTCTCGCAGCTGTCCGACTTTGCAGACAAGGAGCTGCAGAAGGACCAGAAGCCCGTGGGCGTAGCACAGTTCTCACAGGAGTCCCTCATCGAGGCGCCCGCAAACCCGCTGGCCTTCCAGCAGCCCAGCCAGCCCAACATCCCCGCCCCCGTGCTCCCTGAGGCACAAAACATGAGCCAGCTAGCGGCCGACGGCGCCGCCAACGCGGCGGCCGCAGCTGCTGCAGCGGAGGAGCAGCAGAAGGCGATGGCAGCGGCCGCGGCGGCCGCCGCAGCTGCGCTGCCTTTTGACCAGACGCAGCTCATGGCTCAAACCATGGCCCTCATGCCCGGTATGCTGGGTGTGGATTGGAGCCAGATGGCGGTGAGCCAATGGGAAGGGGCGGTGAGTTCCGACAGAAAGACGCAGGGTAGGGGTGCTTGGGTTGGGGCGTAGTGGCCGGATGCCTGCTTTGCCTGCTTTGCCCGCCCTGTCGTGCGCCGTGTTTCCGTGCCTGGCATGCCGCCGTCCCTGCTCTGCCGCCGCGTGCCCTGCTCTGCAGCCGCTGCCCCTGCTTGCCGCTGCATTCCCTGCTCTGCAGCCGCTGCCCCTGCTCTGCCGCTGCTGCCCCTGGTCTGTCGCCAAAGTTTGTTGCCCGCCCTGCACACGCCTTCCACAGCCTTCAAACCCCGCTCCTTACCCTCCGCACCCCGCCCATTTCCCCCCTGGGCAGGTGCAGCACATGCCCGAGGCGGACAGCGAGCCGCAGCCGGGCCCGCGCAGCAAGAGCGGCAAGCCCACGCGGCGCGGCCCCATGGATGAGATGCGCCAGCTTGTGCGCATCCTGGTCAAGGTGGGTGCTGCCCTCATTAGGTTGGCCCTTACTAGTCGTTTACGATGCAGCCAGCTTGCATGCACACCCTGGTCAAAGTGGGTGCTGCCCTCACTTCAAGAGTGTATGACCTGGCCCTCATCGTCATCACACCAGTTGGTGGTGCGGCGTGGCCAGCTTGTGTGCATTTACGCAGGTGCTGGCTCAATCACGACCGGAGCAGGCCTGCAGCCCTGCACACCGCTGTTCCACTCAACCGCTCAGCTGTCCAAAAGGCTGCGCCGGCAGCGGCCTTCCTGCTGCTCTGGCTCTGCCCCACCGTCGGTCGCCGCAGCCTACATGCCCTTATTGATCTGCTGGTCATCCCTTCTCCTCGCGGCTTCTCGTCCCCTCCCTTTCCGCCTGCAGCTGCTGCCCCAGTCCATTGGGTACATCGGCGCCAACGAGGAGGCGGGCGGCGGCAACCGCATCAGGTGTGCACCCTCCGCTGCCCGGTCCTTGGGGCTGGCCGAGGAGGGCAGGCAGGCAGGCAGGCGTGCAGGCAGGGAGGCCTCGTACACAAAGGCGGCACAGAGCAGAGCACTAGCAAACCCCTGCATCGCTCTCTGTCCCCCGCATCCTATCGAATGTTTGTGCTGCAGCGCAGAGTCCATCACTCTTTGTGCTTGTGTACGCGTCTGAACGCTCTCTGCTCATCCTTCGCATGTGTGTGCTGCAGCGAGAATCAGTCCGCACCATTTTCGTGTGCTTTTGACCACCCCCTGTTCACCCTGCGTGTGTGTGCTGCAGCGAGGAGCAGATCAAGAACTATCTGGAGAAGACGCTGGGCGACGCGCCCCGCCCCAACTGGGGGGTGAGCAGTCATGCATGCGCTGTGCGCGCTCTGCCCTGCCCTGCTGCGCCACGCTGCGTCCTGGCTACAATACGTGCTTTCCAGCCGCCGCCGCAGCAGCGGCCTCACTCTCCGCCCCTCTGCCTCTCGCCTCCTCCTGACCCCGCCATGCCACCCCCTCCCTTCCTCTCCAATGCTTCCTCCCTCCCCCCCGCTAGGTGCCCAACGGCTGGTACTCATACGTGGCTGAGCTGTTCAGCTGGGCCCTGGGGCGCCCCGTGGACGAGGAGTCGACCAAGAAGTGCGCCAAGCGCGAGCCCGGGCGCAGGTGAGGCCACACACTGGTTTGTCAATGGAAGGGGCAGGGGTGAGGGTGGGACGCATGAGAACACAAGAAGCGCGTGAGGCGAGGAGTGTGGGCTGCTGGGCGCCCAGTCATCCGCCCCTCGCCCCATTGGTGCGCGTCCACTCTCCCTGCTGCACTTTACACGCCCCCTGTCTCTCTCTATCTCCCCCTCGGTTTGCTGTGCTTCCTGTCGCGTTCTGCCCGCCCTCCCCCACCTGGGAGGCTCTGGGCAGCGAGCTGGCCAACCGTTTGCTGCTGTACTTCGTCCCCTGCGACTGTCCCCCTGACGTGTCCCCTATTTCGTGTTCCCACCCCCGCAGCTGGGAGGCTCTGGACAGCGAGCTGGCCAACATTGGGGTGCACCCGCACGCGTGGCCGCTGCCGCTGACGCAGGCGGGGGTGCGCGACGCGGAGAAGAACCCCATTGCGCAGCCCATCCCGCAGCTGCCCGCCGTCAAGCGCGGCGCCGGCGAGGGCGAGTCAGCGGTGAGTGGCCGGCGGGGCTGGGCGGGCGGGCGGGTGGTAGGTGGACCAGCCGCCAACAGCTTCCCGCTCTAGCCTCTCATGCCCCCCCTCCCTCCCCCCCCCGCCCCTTGTCCCCTGCTGCCAACTTCCGTCCAATTCGAAATCCCCCCTGCCCCGCCTGCCTGGTTGCAGGGCCGTGGGCGGCGCGGCGGCCCCACCGTCGACCTGGACCGCCTCACCGAGTATGAGCTGTGGAAGCACCTGGGGGATGTGCTCAACGCGGCCACCAACAAGAGCAACACATGTGCGCGCGCCAGGCTGGCGGGCTGGGGTGTGGGTGGGGCAGGGCAGGCAACGTTTGGGACAGGGCAGCCAGACGTGGCCTGGGCTGCCCCGATCAACAGGACGTTGCACATAATGGTTTGATCGGGAGCTAAAAGCGAAACTTGCCCAAGCAAACCTGCCTTGCCCTTCACCGCTGCCTTGCCTATTGCTTTGTTGGCTCTGATGTCCTGCAGCCCTTGCCGGTGCGGTGCAGCAGGGTGGCTGCCTGCCTCTGCTTTGAGCCCAGTGCAGTGTCTTGCCACTCACCCTCCCACTGATTTCCAACCCCGCACACCCTGCAGCCCCCGCCGACGTGGCGCAGCAGGTGGCCAACCTGAAGGCTAACGCCAAGACGCAGATGGATGTGCTCACCGGCGGGGGGCTCAACATGCTGCAGGTGCGCTGCCGCTGCGCTGCGCCGTGCTGTGCCCCGGGGTCCGTGTGCTGTGCTGTGCTGTGCTGTCCTGTAGGGGTTCCTTGTGGATCACAAAGCGTCAGATGCTTCCCCAGCCAGCAGCGCATGCCTGCCCACTGTCACGGTGGTGCACCCGGCCTGCCCGCCCCTGCCCGCCCAGCGCTGCGTTCTCAACCCAGCTGTTGCCTCCGCCCCCTGCCCCCCGCCCTGCAGTACGTGCCCGTCATGGGCCTGGACGGCAACCCCTCCATGATGGCCTTCCTGGGAGGCATGCAGGGCATGCCCATGGGCCTGCCCCCCGTGGCTGGCCAGCTGATGGGCCCGGACGGGCAGGTGCTGGCCGCCGACGGCGGCGTGGCGGCCAACGCCGCGGTCGCGGCGGCGGCGCAGGCCTCTGTGGCGGGCACCACCGGCGAGCTGGGCGGCGACGAGCGTTCGGCCAAGCGGCAGCGGCGGGAGGGAGAGGAGCCGACGTCTTCCACCGAGGACGAGGGGCAGGACAAGGACAAGGTGGGTGGGTCGGGGGGGGCGCAGGGGTATTGGGGGGTGCGGCGGGCGGTCGTGCGGGCACTGCATGCTGGGCCAGCCAGCCGCTGCTGCATTGCATTCTGCCGTTGCATTCTGCGCTGTTGCATTCTTCAGGGCCGGAAGAACCGGGGCCGCGATCCAGCGTCTTCGTGCCACACACTGTCAACTGAAAATTGCCCTGCCCCCTGAACTGCTCTGCGTTGCGTTGCGTTGCATTGCATTGCGTGCAGTCCAAGGCGCCCATGTCTTCCAGCGAGGCGCGGGGCACGCTGTTTGGCGCTCTGGGCGGGGGCGACGCGACCAAGGAGGCGGCGGGCGTGAAGGCCGGCGTCTCGGTGCAGCAGCAGCAGCAGCAGCAGATGGCGCAGCAGCAGATGGGCCAGCTGCCGCTCCTGTATGCCACGCAGCCGGGGGGCGCGCCGTTCATGATGCCTCCCTTCATGCCGGGCACCTTCCCTGCGGCAGACGGCTCGGTGCCCGCAGAGGGCGCCCCCCTTCCCAAGGCAGAAGGCGAGTCCTGAGCCCAAACCCCGGCAGGCCTCTGAGGCAGCGCTTTGCGCCGTGCACGCATGTGCGCAACTGGCGCGCAGCGCCTGGCCGCACGCCGCCGCCAGGTCAGGGCTCCCGTTCTGGCTGGCTGGCCGGCAATAACATCAGCAGGCTGCGGCGTGTGCAGCAGCACCATGCCACACCCCTGCTGTACCCCACGTCTGCTCCATTTGTGTGTTCACTGGGTTTCTTTTCACCCCTGCTCGTCTTCGTGCACCGCCTCCCATTTCCGTCCCATGCCCGTTTTGTTCACTCCTGACGTATCCCCCCCTTGCCCCCGACACGCACGCGTGCACTCCAAACCAACCACCCATCTGCTTTTAATCGCCTGCACAGAAGGCCGACGATTCCACAAGGGAGGGGCAGGGTGGCGGGTAAGCAAGTGCAGTGCAGTGCAGTAGAGCAGTTTGCAAGCCACGTGCAGCACATGGCGTGCCCGGGTCACGCCAGCTCAGCGCTGTGCAGCACCACGGCATTGCTGCCCTCCTCCACGTCATAGCTGATCTTGATTCCGTCCAGCACAACCTTCCAGAAGCCCTCGTGCACATCCCCTTCGCCTGGCGTGCCTTGCTGCTGCTGCTGCCCCTGCTGCGCGCTGCCGCCGCCGCTTGACAGCGCAGCGGGCCCGCCATGCTGTGCACGCTGAGGCACCTTGACGCGCTGCGTCACACTGCGTATGTCTCTGGAAAGCACCTGGATGGAAGGGAAGGGTGGTGGTTGAGCGAAAGCTCGAGAGAGGGAGGAAGGCCACATTTTTTATTTTTTTTTTCACAGCCAGCATAGCACCAATGCACGCCTGCAAAATGGCGGTGCCAGTACAGACGGTGCATGCATGCCTCGAGCAGTACCTGTGCCACCAGCTCTCGGTACTGCTCGAAGCTGGGGTACAGCGAGCGCGGCCCCAGCGCGGCCCAGCAGCGCGCCAGCGCCGCTTCGGCAGGCGGCGGGATGCGCAGCGCGCCGATGGTCAGCGGCTCATCTTCCGCCTGCGGGGTGATGCCAGCAGCAAAAGGGAGGTCAATGTTAGGGTGCCAAGAAATGGTGCAATCAAGCAATCCTGTACCATGCTCGCTCTCCCTCGCACCGCCTGCAACCTCGCCAGCACAGCTTCCCGAGACTCACCGGCAGGCTCCCTGCACGCCTGCCCCGCTCACCCAGCCGCCCAGGCTCTGCAGTGCAGGCTGCCAACACCTCCCGTACCCCACGCACTTTTGCCGCCACCCAGGCGGGCGCTGTTGCGTGCGCCACGTTGTCGCAGAAGGGCACAAAGGGCTTGATGTCGAGCACTGGGGAGCCGTCCACAATGTCGGCGCCCGCCAGCGTCAGCGTGCGCCCCTCAACCGACACAACTTGGGCGACACTCAGCCCGATGGGGCAGGGCCTGCGCCGAATGAAGGGAGGGAGGGCAGGTGCAATACATCAAGGGAGTGCTGTTTGCAGGCAGCAGGGGCCCCAGGGCCAGCAACTAGGAGGAGGCTGAGAGCTGCAGCCTGTGAAAGCATGCATGAAAGGGCGGCACAGGGGTGCTTTCTGCATCAAGCACCGTTGCTGGGTGGTCAAACACCTTGGACCGCCCTGCTGCTGCCGCCCCTGCCCCCCCTGCTGCTGCTGACCTGTGCGGCGACCGCGTGGCAAACACACCAAGCTTGCCGCCATCCAGGCGGGGCACCCTGCAAAACACGGAAGGCAGGCTCAGCATTTGCGGCAGGTGCAGTGCAGAACAACTTGCGGTGGGGTGGGGTGGGGTGGGTGGGCGCCCAGGCTCCTGTATTGAAACCTCCCTGCTGGTCTCGGCCAGGGCATGCAGGAAGGGATACCAATTTGTGTGCTTGCCTGATCTTGGCGCGCACGCCGCTGTCGCGCTCCGGCTGCCACAGCCGCTGCAGGTCTGTGTTTTCATGGAACACGTACAGCACCTGCAAGGGATGGCAGGCAGGGGGAAGCACAGCAGCAGGCGAGGGCTTTAGGGGCCAAAGCGTGTGGCAACAGACAGGGCACCGGGCAATGTGCCAGGCACACGGGAGGCTGTGTCTGCAGTCGTGTCAATGACGGCAGCAGCATGCTGCATGGGCTGCAGCCAGGAGGGGTGGTCCAGCGCCCGACCACTCTCACATCCACAGCACTGCCACCGGCCCCCTGCAAGCACCCCCTGGCCGGCCAGCCCCCACCCAGCGCCGTGGCAGTACCGCTCACCCAGCAGTGGCTGTACTGCCCCAGACCTTCAAAGAAGTCCGCACTAAGTTCCGCCCGCAGAGTGAGCTGCGCTCGTGCTGCCGGCACCAGCAGCGGCTGGCGTGGGGTGCCGTTGCGGCGGGAGAAGCAGGAACGAAGGAGGCCGATGGGGCGCAGCGGGAAGGCCACCGACTGCCAGTCCAGCAGGGCTGCGGCAGCGGTGCCGGCGCCGGCGCCTTCGGGCGGTTGTTGCCCCTGTCCCTGCCCCCCGCTGCCGCTGCTGCTGCCGCCCTCTGCCGTAGCTGCCGCCTGGCTGCTCTCTAGCTGGCCCAGCCGCAGCTGCACTTGGCGCAGCTCACGCTGCGAGTGGGGCAGAAGTTAAAGACGGGGTGCAGCAGGCAGCAGGATGTGGACGGAAGGTTGATCAAGGCTGCCACAAAGGTTGCTTCAGGACTGTGCATGTCGACAGGGCAAGCCAATATGACATGCACTGACACCAGAGCCGACGTGAACATACCCTTCAGCTTGAGCCAGCTTCCCTGAACAAGGCGATGCCCTCACCTCGGCCTTCACCCGGCCCGCCCGCTCCGCCCGCCGCTCCTCCGTCGCAAAACGGGCCTCCTCCTGCACATTCGACATGTATGCAACTCCGCTGAATTTGTCTCGAAAGGCCGAGCAACGGCCCGCTCTGGCTGGTTGGCCAAGAGGCAGGCAAGCGACACCGCTGGCAGCAGTGGCGGCGGCAGTGGCGGCGGGCGCCTGCAAGTGTGACGTTCTGACCTCGGCACGGTTCAGATCCGTGCGCAGCTTGTTCAAGCGGCGCATTAGGCTGAGCGCAGCTCCCAGCAAGACCGCCAAGGTCGCAAGCTTTGCAGGGCTGCTGCCCGCATCTTGCGGCTGTATTGATGACGACCAGAGCCACATTTTCTACAATGCATGCAGCGCAGAAACGGTGTGCGAATCGGACTGAACGAGCTCGAGCTGGGGCAAGCGGAGCACAGCACGCTGGCACTCCGAAATGCCGAATGGTGACAGCGGCTGCTCAATCACGCTCTATAGCGGTGTCGGCGTATCTTCACGGGCGCCACCTGCGTTTGCTTGGCTATTTCGCCCTCCCCACTTTGCCGCTCTCTGCGGCAAGCCTTGCAGAGGGTTTCGTTGCCATCAACATTTCTGCCAGTGCTATCACAACACTGCTAAAATGATGGCGGGAGCCGCACTAGCGGCTGCCAGCCTCCTACCGCTGCCAAGGTGAGGGCGCCCTGCCTGCAGAGCCAGGAAGCCACTAATAGCCCGGAAGCGGCTGTTACTGACTCACAAATACATGCCATGCAGGCTGGGCGGCGCGCCAGTGGGCCTGCGCAGCGCCGCACCTGCCCGCCTGCGCCGCCGCCAGCGGCCGCGGCAGCAGCGTGTGGCAGCCACGGTGGCACCAGACCTGGGCCTGCCCTCAGCGCCAGCGGAGCCGGCACCTGCTGAGCTGGAGGAGAGGGAGGAGAACATGCTGAGGGCGGGCACCGGCGATATTTACGGCATCCCTCGGGCGGAATGGATCAAGCTGCAGGTGGGTGGCCAGGAGGGGGCTCCATTTCATGCACCCGCCTGGCAGTGTGTGCAGGGTGGCAGACAGCGTGCTATGTGCCGTATAATAGGGTCGGGAAAGCAGAAGGTTGTGCATCTGGCGGGCCTCATCGCACTTGTCCAGCAGGGGGGGTGAGCAGGGGGGGTGAGCAGGGGGGGTTGTGCTACTTGATTGCAGGCAGGGCAGCCGCCGCCTCGGCAGCGCACTCTCAGCATGCCAGCGCACAAACCTGCAGCCCTCGGTGCCCTGGCCCCGCCGCCCTCCTCTGTCCTGCAGTCGCCCGCCCGCTACCTGGGGAACGAGTTTGGTGCCTGCCACAAGCCCTGGGACCAGGCGGAGATCCGGTTTGCGCTCACCTATCCCGAAATCTACGAGGGTGGGTGGGTGGGTGGGTGGGGATGGAAGGGTGGCTTGTGCATGTGTGCTCCCAAGGCTTGGGAGGACTGCTAGGCAGGCAGGAGGGGAGGGTGCAGGTTGTGATTTGTGCGATGGCAGCTGATGGCATACCGGGGGCAGCGATGCAGCGGCCTGCCTGCCTGCCTGCCTGCTCATCTTCCTGCCTGCTCATCTTTCTGCCATCCGACGGATAGTGTCACATTCTGTGGTTGTGCCCTGCAGTGGGTGCCTCCAACCTGGGCCACGTCATCCTCTACTCCATCCTCAACCAGCAGCAGGGGCTGCTGTGCGACCGAGCCTACTTCCCGGGGAACGACATGACGGTGAGGCGGGTGGAGGGCTGTGTGGCAGCGCCTGAGGGTGGGGGTGGAGGGTAGAGTGTGGGGTGGGGTGGGGTGGGCGTGTGGGTGTGGGGTAGCCCTGAGGGGCCGGGCCGTGCACTGCAATTGGGTGGGCAGTGCTCCTCCAGGCAAATGCGTGCAGCGGTTTGTCAGAGCCAGGCCAACCACACACCGCAGTGCCGCACAACCACTCCCCCTGGTGCACCTGCACCCGGATCCGCTCCCTCAGGCAACCACCCGGGCTCCACCAGCCAACACAACCACCTTGCTCTGCCCAAACATGTGGCTCACGTCGCTCTGCCCCAACTTGTGCCCCCTCCCCACCCTGCCAGGCGCTGCTGGCCAAGTACGGGCGCCGCCTGTTTGGCGTGGAGAGCCGGCAGCCGCTGGACGCGTTCGACATCCTGGGGTTCTCGCTCTCTTACGAGCTGGGGGGCACCAACATCCTGGAGATGCTGCGCCTGGCGGGGGTGCCGGTGACCTGGCAGGTGAGCTGCCACGATAAACTGTACTGTAGTTAGACTACAATCTGTACACTATTTATGAATGATGTACTGTAGACTAGGTGCTGCCTGTAGACCTGGCAGGTGAGCTGCCTTGGTGGAATAGAAGACAGAGTGAAGATCGGCGTCAGATTGATACTACAGACTAGCTGCGGTGGCAGCGTGGCGGCATCTGCCCGCAGCACAGCATGTGCTTTTTGCGCCCAGTGGCCTCCCTTCCGGCCTCCCTGCCCCTACGGGCCAGGCATCAACCCCACACAAACCTGGGCACGCCGCTGGCCTGGCCGTGACAGATCTGGCGCCAACTGTCATTCTGATTGGGTAATGCACTCACTGCAGGAGCGCAAGGAGGAGGCTGGCAAGCCGTGGGACCCAGCCACCGGCTCGGCGCCCCTCATCTTTGCGGGCGGCCCCACCGCCACCTCCAACCCCGGTGAGTGCCTCTGTGTGGCAGCGCCAGCATGGGGGAGACATGGGGAGGGGGAGCAGCTGCCTGGGCAGCACGGGGGCAGCATTGGGGAGGCAGCTGTGGCGGCGTGAGACTCGGGACCGGGCAGATGAGGAAGCCTCGCTGCGGGCCCCAGCACGGAGCCAGGGAGCATGGACATCACCCAGCCCCCGTGCATGTTGGCTGTGCTGGGCACCCCCCCACGGGTCCAGTGGTTGGCTTGGCTCTTCATGCACCATTCACACCTGTGCCAAGCCCTCCACCTCTGTCCAATTCCGCCTCACCTCCCGCCCCTCCCCGCCCCGCAGAGCGCTTCAACCACGTTTTCAACCTCGCCTCCCCACCCTCGCCCCCACTGCTTCCCCACCCCACCTCACCCTGCCCGCAGGTCCCTTCAGCCACTCTTCAAATCCCGCCCCTCTTCACCCACCCTGCCACTGACCCCCCGCAGAGCCCTTCAGCGACTTCTTCGACTTCTTTGCCCTGGGAGACGGGGAGGAGTTGCTGGTGGAAATTGGGCAGTGCCTGAAGGCCTGCCGCGCCGAGCGGCTGGACCGGGAGAGCACGCTGCTGCGGCTGGCGACCACGGTGGACGGGGTGTATGTGCCCCAGTTTTACGACGCGCTCGAGGGGTGAGCACACAAGGGGGCCAAGTTGCAATCGTGGGAGTGCAGTAGTGTGTGTAGTTTTGCATGGCGGGGCACAGGCCGGTGGCAGGGTGCATGCATGAACGCGGGCAGGGGGGCGGCGGGGCACAGGCCGGTGGCGGGGTGCATGCATGAAGGCGGGCAGGGGGGCGGGTGCATGCAGCCTGTGGCGGGGTGCGTGGTTACGTGCCGACTGTTGAGCGGTGAGCCAAGCCTGGGGGCCAGAGGCTGATGTGAGTGCAGCGACGATGATGTGCCGGCTAGGGGAGAGGCTGGGGCATCTGCTGGCACCAAACCAGTTCTTTGCACCCCAACCAACAAGCCCTTGCCTGCCCTGCCTCTGCAGCTGGGGCGGCGCGGTGTTCCCGATCCGCGAGGGCGTGCCGCCGCGGGTAGTGCGCCGCGTGTGCGACCCGGATCCCTTCCAGCAGGTCTGTGTCAGTGGCTGGCTGCTGCTGCTGCTGCTGCTGGGCAGCCCGGGCCAGTGCCAGCACAGCGTGGCAGCGTGGCACGCAGCGCATGCTGCGTGCGCGTTGGTTTGGTGGTGCAACTCATATGTACAAATGCACAACCTGTGTGGCGTTTCTGGCTGGCTGCATTCCATCCCTGCGTGGTGTTCCCACCTCCCCTCGCACTCTCACACACACCATTACATGCCTCACCCACCCCACGCACTCCACAGATTGGCCTGGTCCCTTACGTGGACACCGTGCACAACCGGCTGACGGTGGAGATCCGGCGTGGCTGCACGCGCGGCTGCAGGTGGGTGCGTGTGGCTCTGGGTGCGGGCCATTGTATGACATGGGGTAGGTGGGGTACTGGGAGAAACCCGGAAGCGAGGTGCAGGGTGGGCTGGCGGCGTGCGCAGGCTGCAGCACCCCAATGCCCATTCAGCCCGGCGGCTCATTGCATGCACGGCCAGCCACCGCCGGTTCGACATCCCTTCCTTCCCTCTTCCTCACCGCGCCGTCTGCTGCCCCGCCGCAGGTTCTGCCAGCCGGGCATGCTCACCCGCCCGGCCCGCGATGTGGAGCCCAGCCGTGTTGTGGACGCTGTTGAGCACGGCATGCGCACTACGGTGAGGGCACCTGCTGGGCCAACCTTCGTTCTGGGGCGATTTGTTTGTGGGGCTTTGCGGGCGCACCAGGCGGTGCGGCCCGGGTGCAGCGCCAGGCTGGCGGCAGCAGGTGCTAGCCACACTGCCTCCATCACTGTGCGCTGCTTCTTTTCCTGCCCCCCTGCATGCCCAGCGCTGCTTCTGCTGCGCCCGCTGCTCTCGCTGCCTGATGCCTGCCGCCCGTGCCCCAGGCATGCTGGCTGGGGGGCAGACAGGGCCACACTGTCTGCATGTCAGAGCCACACAGCCGCACTCCCGCAGGGCTACGGCCAGTGCCTCCTAACCTTCGCTACACAACCTTCAACCCCCCCTTGCTCCCCCCAGGGCTACAACGAATTCTCCCTCCTCTCCCTCTCCTGCTCCGACTACCTGTCACTGCCCTCGGTGGGGATCCAAATCAAAAACAGGTTCAAGGATGACAACGTTGCGCTCTCCCTGCCCAGCCAGGTGGGCTGCGCTGCGTGTGCTGTGCGCGAGGGGGGTGAAGGGGGGCGCGCGCAGGCAGTTGGCGTACCGGGCGTGAGCGCGACGGCGTTGGCAGTAGCTGAGCTCTCTGGTGGCAGTGATATCATGCAGCTGCGGGACGGCACGGTGTCATCTGCGTCTTGCTTGCTATGCAAGCGCTCTGCAGGCTGTTGTCTCATCACCTGTCTACACCCGGAAAAAAGACCTCCGCACTCTGAGCACACAAACATTGCTCACGCCATCTGCATTGCATGGACTGGTTTGATGGTGACACTGCCACCGGCCACCCCTCTACATGCTGCCTGTGCCTACTTGCAGCGCGCGGACCGCTTTGGCGACGACGCTGCGCACATGGCGACACCCGCATGTGACACCCACCACTGTGCTTCATTCTCCCCTGCAGCGCGTGGACCGCTTTGACGACGACATTGCCAACATTGTGACCAACAGCGCCAAGCGCAGCGGGCTGACCTTTGCGCCGGAGGCCGGCACGCAGGTGCGGGTGGCGGGGTTTGCGGGGTCGACGCACCGGGCCGCCCAGAGCTACCGGTACGCTCTTTGGCAAGGCAGAGGTCAGTTTGGTGGCTTGATCGCGCAGCCCCCCAGCAAGCCTGCCTCGTTACTTGCAGTGCCATCGTGCACCGCTCCAATCCAATTCCGCAGCGCCTGTGCGACTTCCTCAACACGCGGCTGACCAGCAAACAAAGGCTGCGCCCCGCTTTAGACTGCCCCATTAAAATCACGTCGTTTCAACGGCTTTTCATGTGCCACCGCAGCGCCTGCGCGACATCATCAACAAGGGTTTGCCCCACTTCAGAGGTCTCCTTCTCCACGGCTTGCATTGTTTCCCTTTCCGTTTTTGCAGCGCCTGCGCGACATCATCAACAAGGGGCTGACCAACGAGGAGCTGCTGCGGGGCGTGAAGACGGCGTGGGACAAGGGCTGGCGCCAGATCAAGCTGTACTTCATGATAGGCGAGGCGGAGGGCAGCTCGCGCACCTGCAGGCTGGCAGCTGCAGGCTGTGCTGGCGCCGGTGGTTGTTGATGCCGGTCTGGCTCGAGATGAGGGCGTGTAGCCTTGCTTGAGGCTCGCCGAGCTGGCAGTGAGCTGGCGCAGGCCTGCTGACCTGGCGTGCCGACGTGGCTGCCTGACGTACCTGAGAGCCTCCTCCTCTCCTCCCTCCTGTGGCCCCTCTCCTTCACGACCTGTGCAGGCCTGCCAGGCGAGACCGACGCTGATGTGATGGGCATAGCAGAGACGGTGGAGTGGCTGCAGCGGGAGTGCCGCCAAGGGAAGTGGCACCTCGCCGTCAACGTGACCATCAGGTGATGAGTGGCGGGAGGCGCTAGGAGAGGCTGCCAGAGCCTCTGTGTGTGTGCGTGGATCATGGCTCCCTCTGCCCTGCACAGGCTGCTTGCCCTGGAGACAGGCGTGCATGCGACATTGCGCTCCCTCTTGGCCTGCTGTTCTGACCTTCTCCCTCCTCTGCGCGCCTCCCCTGCTGCAGCAACTTCACGCCCAAGCCGCACACCCCCTTCCAGGTGCGGGGCCAGCAACAGTGGTCCAACACCCATGCTCTGCATCGGCCTGCGCCTTCATGCTGCACTGGCCTGCCCCTCTGCTGCGCTCTTGAACTTCTCACACCCTCTTGAACTTCTCACGCCCTGCACCCCAACACACACACACACCTCTGCAGTGGCACTCTGTGAGCACTGCCGAGTTCCTGAGGAAGCAGGTGAGGCAGGCAGGCGGGGTGGCCATGGGTGGCCGGGGGGCGGAGCTGTTGAGTGACTGCTGCTAGCGCTACGGCTCGTGCAGGCGAGTGGACACTCCCCCACCTCACCTACGGACTTCCCATTCTTGTTGCAGCAGAGCAGCAGCAGCTCTGCCTCCTGCCCGCTGCTGCCTGTGCCCCGCCTCACCTCCCCGGCTGCCCCTTCCCCCCCCTGCCCCTGCCTCTTTTCACGCTCCCCCCAGGCGATGCTGCGTGAGGTGCTGACCAAGATGTGGCAGGTGAAGGCCAACTTCACGCCGGTGGGCATCTCAGGTGGGCAGGGCGGGAACCTCGTTAGCACAGAGACGGTGCGAGTGACGATTGAGTTGGCCCGCCGTGCACTCTTTCGTGCCCTGGGAGAGATGAATCGTTGCATGTTGCAACAGGTTGCAGACTCACTGGGCAGGCGGTCCCATCCCTGCTAATTCAATGGATATTTGTCATCCTCAACCCTTCAAGCAGCCTCGAAAGACTTGGTTGGGCAAGGTGCCGGCCCTTGCGCCTGATTGGCGTGACCGCCTTCATTGCTCGACCTGTTCGTTTCCTGCCCCCTCTCCTTACCCCATCCAATGCGCATGTTCCTGTCGCAGCCATGGAGGACTTCATTGGGCGGGGCGACCGGCGCATCGGCCGCGTCATCCACCGCGCTTGGGAGCTGGGTGCAACCAACGACTCGTGGTGCGCTGTGCTGCGCTGCGCTGCGTTGTGGTGCGAGGTGCTGCTGCGGGTTGCTGCATCAAGCTGTGATGCCAGTTCAGATGACAGTTCACATGGCCTGGCGGCAGCCCGCTGCCAGACATGCAAACAGCCGCTGCCGGCCGGCTGCACCGAGCAGCGGGGCGGCAGCGGGGCCACTCTTGGCGCCTTGGCTCGGCTGCTGACGGTGTGCTGGCTGGGCTGACGTGCCTGCTACGCGCGCTGTGCTGTGCAGGTGGCAGAGCGAGGAGCAGGCCTTCCAGGCCTGGAGCCAGGCCATTGCAGGTGCGCCGGCGGCGGGAACCCCATTTGGCATGCAGTCCCCCTGCCGTGTGTGGGGGTGAAAGTGTGACAAAAAGTAGGAGTGTCTAGTTTACAGGCAGCTGCAAAGCGCCGTATGACTGGAAGCCCCAGTATTGGCAGATGGCCAGCGGGGATCAAGGTTTGAAACATGGACTGCAAGGTTGAGGCTTCTAACATTTCGGTTGCTGCCCACTCTACGGCCCACACTTGCTGCAGACTGCGGCATGGACTGGAAGTACCGGCAGGTGGACAGCGGGGAGTGGGACGTGATGGAGAAGATTGGGGATGAGCGGTACCGCGGGCAGGGCGGAGGCGGCAAGGGGCGCGTGGACCGAGGGCTGATGGCAGGTGCGCCCTTGGGGCTTGGTGGAGGGTAAGGGGGGCAGGAAGGAGGGTGGCACAGCTTGCGCAGCTCCGGTTTGAGCGGGGCCATTGTGTTGCGCTGCTGAGCGTCGTTAGCGAGTCCGGCTGCTGGCTTTGGAACCTGCCCGGCTTAGCCCGGCTTGACGGCTGCCCATTGTTTATCTGTCATCCACGCGCGCTCACCTGTCCCCATTTGTCCCTCACCCAGCGGCCCGACGCGCTCACCTCCCTTCCTGTAGACGAGCGCCTGGACGCACCGCTGCCCTGGGACCACATCGACACGGGCATCGCCAAGTGGTGGCTCAAAACGGACCTGCAGCGCGCGCTGGAGGCAGCCACCGTGCCCGACTGCTCCCACTCTGGTGCGTGCCCGGGCACCTTCAGGCTGAGAGTGCATGCAATTGCCGGCCCTCTGTGTGTGCGGCAAGGCATGCTGGCACGGCTGTGGCTGGCAGTCGGCAGCCTGCCACAAAAGCCCAGGTGCTTGGCATCTGTGCTCCCGCCTGTTCCCAAGTCCAACCCACCTCCTGCCCTCCCACCCTCCCGCCCACCCTCCCGCCCCTCCTGTGCCAGGCATCTGCACGGAGTGCGGCGTGTGCGATGAGGGGGAGAACTTTGGGGAGAATGTGGTGTATGAGCCGCCCCCCATTCCAGAATTTGAGGGGCACTACCGGCCCAACGCAACCAAGGCGCAGCGCCTGCGCTTCAGGTGGCTGGGTGCCTGGGTGTTGGTAGGGGCTGCCTGTGCCTGGGGCAAGGAGCACTGAGACCCAAGGCCTTGAAGCGTAGCGCCTGCGCGTCAGGCGGCTGCTTTGCAGCGGAGGTTTGCAGAGAAGGCCTGAAGGCGGGGGCGGGACGGCGCCTGAAAACACGTTTGCAGACAGAGCAGCTGCCGCATGACCTGCGCCACAGTCAGATCCTGCAGTACACCTAGCCCGCTCCTGCCCTGCATTCTGCTGCCCCGCCCATGCTTTGTTGTAGTATGCCCACACATCACCGCCCCTCGCCCCTTCAGCTCCCGCAGGACGTGCACCTTGGTGTGTGTGAGACCCGTGCGCCGCCACATGAACACCATGTTGCTGCCCAGCTCCTGCCTGCGATACCGCTGCTGCAGGTTCAGCAAGGCGGGTGGCACGCTGTGTTGTGTGACGCGCACGACTCCTCCCAAGTGCATGGCAACCCAAGGTCGCCCTGTGATTGTACTGATTACCCCTCTGCCTGCAGGTTCAGCAAGACGGGCGACATGGTGTTTGTGGGGCACCTGGACATGATGAAGACGTTTGACAGGGCCTGCCGCCGTGCCGCGCTGCCCGTGTC
>JAPTJF010000316.1:0-29888 GCA_029339195.1 Micractinium sp. NFX-FRZ
GCTTGCTTGCTTGCTTGCTTGCTTGCTTGCTTGCTTGCTTGCTTGCTTGCTTGCTTGCTTGCTTGCTTGCTTGCTTGTGAGGATTTGCAGTCCACTGAACCGAAGGAGCATGGCCTGGTGCAGGGCAGATGCATGGCACCCAAAAGCACCCACCCAAATGCCCAATGAGCTCTCCCACAAAAGCGCCCTCCTACCCACCCTGCCCCCTCCCCACCAGCCCTGCTGCTCTGCCCACACAACCGCATACACATTATGCAGTACGCAACCATGGAAGGAAGACAGAGCCCTGCCCACCTGGCGCCACGGCATTCACGCGGATGCGGTAGGGCGCCAGCTCGCAGGCCGCCAGCTCAGTCAGGGCGACCACGCCGTGCTTGGCGGCGGTGTAGCCTGCAGCAGGATTGGGTATGCGGCAATGGCATACGGTGTGACGGCTGGGGGCGAGAACCTTGAGTGGGGGGCAGCAGTGCCAGCAGCAGGCTTTCAACCACCAGCACATGAGCCCACTCGGCCCGCCCCCAACCTGCCTGCAGCGATGAGGACGGGATCCCCCGCTGCTGTGCAGTTGACACGCAGGCCCGCCACGCTGCATGGGGCAGGCGAGGCAGGGTCAGGTGTGAAGCAGGAACATGCAGTGCCCAGGGGTCGAGGTGGACAAGGGGTAAAATAAGTTGAGCAGACAACGGATGCCCACACGGTGTGGGCTTGCACTAACCCGGCGTTCCATGGCAAGTCCAAGGGGCATATGGCAGCCAGCGTGGCACCCCAAAGGGCAGGGTGGGCAGCAGCAGAGGCACCGCCTGCCCCTCACCTGGCTGTGTTGATGATGCACCCGCCGGGGCGGCCGGCCTTGACGTTCTTCTTCATCTCGCGCGCAGCGTGCTTGATGGTTAGGGCCACGCCTTTCAGGTCGATCTGCAGCGGTGCGTGTAATGTGAGACATGACACATTGCGCACTCAGGAATTCATGCGCCAGCAGTGAGCAGGTGTGAGGGTCCAACCCACCCGGCCCACACCAGCATCACCCACCCACGTCGATCAGCCTGTCCCACTCGTGTGTGTCCATGTTCTCTAGGAGCTGATCCACCCCCTTGGAGGCCCACCCAATGCCTGCACAGACAGGAGAATGGCAGCAAGCAAGTGAGCTGTGGGTTGGGAAGAGTGCGGTAAAGCAGGAGGGCAGGGCAGGGGAAAAGGCGGTGGCCCAAACGTCCCAAACATCCCAAGCTTCCCAAGCGCCCAAACGCCAGCGGCCCACCCGCGTTGGCGACCATGATGTCCAGCAGAGCAAAGTGCTTCACCGTCTCCCCCACCAGCCGCTCAATGTCCGCCTCCTTGCACACATTGCACTCCTGCGCAGGCAAACGACATGGTTGGTTCGTTTTGGGAGGTGAGGCTGTGGGGCTGGTGAGCACACGGTGCCTGTGTGTGCCCGCCCGCACCAAAGCTCTGCACATACGCTAATACACAGCTGAATCGACAGCAGAGTGCAACCGCACTGCTGGCAGCATGGGCACCATGGCAAGCGCGTTGCCCTCCCCCAGCTCTGAGGCAAGCTGCTTGGCCCTGTCCAGCTGCATGTCTGCAGGCAGGTGGGCAGCAGGGGCATGTGGGCGGGTGGGAGGATGGGGGGCCCAAACAGCAGGGCATGAGGAAGGGGGGCCCCAGGGAGGGATGGCGGGGCGGGCATGCAGGCAGACGGTTGCGCAGCCAAGAGAGACGGCAGGGCTGGGGTAGGGGCGGCAGGGAGAAGGGCAAGGCACAGAGGCGAGTAGGCAAAGCAGCATGGTTGGGCGGGGGGCTTGGCAGAGCGGGATGCGGCGTCAACATGCAATGCAGACACTCCAGCTACCTGCATCCTGGCAGCGGCGGCGGCGGCACGGCCAGCGTTGGTGGGGCGGACACTGCTGCCGCTGCCCTTCTCCCTGCACATCCCCACCTTCAACTTGCCTGCTACCACCACCTTGGCCCCCTCCTTGGCAAACTTCCTGGCGGTCGCCTCGCTGATGCCTGCAGGGTGCAAAGGGGTGTTATGCCCCAGATGAGGTTCAGAGCAAACCAGGTGTGGGCTTGGGGGCGATGTTCAGCAGCAGACCGGCGGACCGGCAGCGGCGCCACTGCACGACCGGTCAAACCCAATTCGATCGTTCCGACCCACCTCCCGCCTCCCTCTCCTGATCGTAGGTGTTGACTCCAATGGCAGAGGAGCGCGACCAACTCGGATGACGTGAGAGGAGTGTCTCCTGGACTCCCAACCCACTCCGCTCCCGACTCAACTGACGCGCCCCCCGTGATCACTGCCACCTTGTCCTGCACCATGCCGCAGGTCACGATGCTCCTGGTGGCCCGCGCCCTGTGGAACACGTTGGGGCGCGCCTGCAGCTTGGGCGCCCGCGGCCTCACAGACGCGGCAGCCTGCATGGTGGCTGGTGTATGGTGCTGCTGGGATGCCTGGCACAGGTTTTCAGCAGCAGACGCTTTGGGTTCTGGAGCAAGGGCTCGGCTTGGACACAACAGCACATCGGTGCTGACGGGGCACGGCAGTCCAAGGGGGCATCAGTCCAACCTCTGTATCGCTGTGAAGCCCTGGGTGGGTCGGGCATGGCTGGGGGGCCCTGCATGCATATGCTGCTGCTCCTGCTATTAGTAGGTCCTGCTGTAGGTGAATGTCCATGCTCATTATATCTACCCTTGCAGTACGCATGTTTCGGCCTCCTTGCAAGGAAGGCGGCGCCTGGGCAGACTAGCTAGTGGGCTTGAGGCCTCCCAACGGCTCTGTGCTGCCCTGTGCACCTGTTAAAAACTTCCTGTAAGAGTCTGCATGTTGGCTCCTGGTTTCACTTTGGTTTTTGTGTCGCCCATGTCAGCATATAGGAGTGCCGGTCTGCAACAGCGACGGTGGGCGTTGCGTTTCTGTGTCCGCAAGGTCGTCCGCATGAAGCTGGCACACACGCAGTGTGAGTGCATCGACTCAGAGATATACAGACTGCCTTCCGCACATGTCAGGTGAAGTCTGGAGAGTGGAGACAATTTAGCTTCAGAAGCAAGAGGCAGCTGCAACTGTGTGGCGGCAGCGGCGGCGGCGGCAGCGTGCGCAGCACGGCGCAAACCTGGCTCCGGCACTTCTCCCTGCGCTCGCGGCAACGTCGTTTGCCGTTACGGTATCTCCTTGCACGGAAAGGGATCTCTTGCGACACGCGGAGAAGCCGCTTCGCTCCCTTCAACTTGCCCGCTCCCTGCAAGCGGCCGCACGAGCTTGGCCGGCTCGTCATGTCTAACTGAAGCTTATCGTTGCACCTCGCAGCCTGCGCCCTTGCCGCACCGCCGCCCACCGCCGCCGCCCCTTTTGCCACCGCCGCTGCCGCCGCGCGGCTCGCGCCGCCGGCCAGCGCACTGCCCATCGCCCCGCCAGCCATGGTGCAGCCAGGCGTCTGGCGCGAGGAGGCGGGGTTCGCACAGGCGCTGGAGCGCGCGGGGCACGCTGCTGCCACCGTCACAATAACCGAGCTGGATGGCGGGCGCAGCGAGGCCTTCGTACTTCTGTTTGGCGGGCGCCGGGGCGAGAACATCTTCTCGGATGTGCTGGTGAGGGTCTACGCAGAAGCTGACAGCTGGGCAGTTTGCACATGTGGGTGTGCTGGTGCAGGTGTAGTGAGGGTTGCATGCCCTCTCCCCACACAGGCTGCACAACCTAAGCCGGACCTAACCAGGCTGGGTCCCCCCTTGTCGCCCTCATTGTGAGGCTTGCCCTCTGCCTCCGCCTCCGCCTCCTCACTTGCAGGCCTACGATGTGGCACGCCGCGAGTGGAGCGAGTGGTGCGAGCGCTGGCCCTTTGCGCCACCGCGCAGGTGAGCGGGGCAGCAGTGGTGAGCGGCGGTGGGTTCTGGCCAGAGCTTCTCGACAGCATGTCTATTACCTCGCCTGTGCCAGCTTTCAACCCATGCCCGCACGCCCGCAGCCGTAAACTGCTGCCTGCACCTCCCCCTGCCCCCGCCGCAGCTACCACACTGCCACTGTAGTGAGCGGGGAGGTGTGGCTGTGCGGCGGTGGCGACTCCACGTCCGTGCTTGGAGATGTACTTGTGTACCGCCCCGCCACCCGCACCTGGCACCAGCCAGCGTTGCGCGGCGACACGGGGCTGCTCCGGCGCACCGCACACGGCGCATGCGTGCACCCGCAGCGCCCGCACAGCATCCTGCTGATGGGGGGCTATGGCGGGCCGGGGGACGACTTCAAGTGAGCCGGCGGCTGCCTTCTTTCTAGCCGCCACAGTTGCTGTCAGGGGTTTTGGGAGGCGGGAGAGGGCTCGCGGTGGGGTGGCGGGGGCGGTCGGTTGGTTGGGTAGGATGCTGCGGGCAGCTGGACCGGAGCTGCTGCAGTGGCTGGGCAGGGGAGCGAGGGAGGCGGGGGGTCACCCCACCTCGCCACGTGCGCACCCTACCTGTCCACCCACCTAACCGCCGTCCCCGCCCACCTATTCTGCCTACTCGAGCACCTCAATTTCGGCCAGGTGGACACACACGCCGCCTCTCCACCTAGAAGTTCCCTCTTGTCAGTCCACTCTTCTCAAAATGTCACTTCCTCTCAACTGCCACTTCCATTGTCTCATTTACTCCCATTGATCCATTCCGTCCCATCTGCTCCACCCCCACCCCCACCCCTACCCACACGCACCCATCCCCAACCCACCCCCATGCACCCCACCCCTTCTTCCCGGGTCAGGTACCTGAACGATATTGTTGAGCTGGACACACACACCGGCACCGTGCGCCCGCTGCACGCCATCGGCACGCCCCCCGACGCGCGCGCCTACCACGCCTGGACGGCCGTGGGGCAGCGCTGCTATTGCGTGGCGGGGCGCACGCACGACAACCGGCTGATCAAGGGCAAGCAGGTGGTGGTGGTGTACGATGCGGCGGCGGGCAAGTGGGTCACGCCAGGTACGGAGGGACCGCAGGCGGGGTGGGCAGGCGGGTTGGGTGGGCAGCAGCTTGCAGGGGCAGCAGATGGCGGCGGCATGTTTTGCGGCTGCGGGCATGTGGATTACAGAGAACATCTCAGGTGGACTGTGGGAGGGCAGGTTGTGTGGCACATGTTGACTGGCACTGGTACTGCCCTGGTTCGGGCCCTGGTGCCTTGGTGGCCTCGTGTTGGGCGCGAGGGTGTGCTCCGGCGCCAGCATGCCTTCATTCTTATCCTGCACCACCCCACGCCGACATCTCTGCAGGCGTGGTGGATGGGGAGCTGACGCCCCGCAGCAGCCACCGGGTGGCAGCTGTGCCGGGTGGCGCCCTTCTGTTTGGTGGCGCCATTGATAAAGGGAACCGGACGGGGGACCTGCAGCTGCTGGTGACGGGGCACGGGCGGCTGAGCTGGCGGTCGTGCACCTTTGGTGGCGGCGGCAGCGGCGGCGCCCCGGCGGCGCGGGGCGCGCATGTGGTGGAGATTGCGGGCGGGCGGTTCTACGTAATTGGAGGGTATGGGGAGGTGAGTGCTGCTGGCATGAACCTGGGTTGGCATGCTGGTCTGGCCCGCCTGACGGCCCACGTGCCTAGACAGGGCCCCAGACAGGCACCGCACAGAGGGCTAGACATGTAGCAGGCGTCCCAAGTGTGCCTCTCCGTCTCCCCTTAATGCTTGCCGAGAGGGTGTGCCAGCTGAGCCCATTCCATGCTGCGCCACCGACCCCCTGCAGGGCCGGCAGTACACCCCCGACTGCTGGAGCCTGAGCCTGGAGGCAATTGGCGGCTGCGATGCAGGTGGTGGGTGTGGGCGGGGGCTGCACATGTGGGTGGCATGTGGCAGGTGCCAGGAACCTAGGAGCAGAGTTTGACCGCAGATGGGAAGAGGTCGGTAGCACCCCAATGCATTTTAGGCGGGGTAGAATCTGTTACAAACTGTAGGGTTCCGCGCATAGCCAGACAGCCTGCACTGTGCTTACACGCTCACCCGCTGCCCGCCGTGCCTCCTTCCGCTGTGTGCCCCCTGCAGCCCCGCCCGCCAAGTCGCCGCTGCAGAAGAGGGATGGGACGGCCAAGCAGAGCGGCGGCAATGCCAGCAAGGCGGCAGCGCCGCAGGCAGAGGCTTCGCAGTGGCGCGAGGCGCGGCGCAGCTGCCCGGCGGCAGCCTTTGGCGGGGGCTCAGCCAAGCGGCAGCGCGTGGTGGGAGGAGTTGCAGGTGCCAGAGCAGCAGCAGCAGCAGCAGCAGCGGCAACGCCGGGGCCGCTGACCGCCATGCCGCAGCAGCAGGCGCAGCAGCAGCAGCAGCAGCAGCAAGCGCAGCCGCCGGCGGTGCAGCAGGCGCAAGTGCTGCCGCAGGTGCTGTTTCAGGCTGCCCCAGCTGCCTGCGACCCGCGGCTAGCAGAGCTTGCAGAGCTGCAGGCGGCGCTGCAGCGAGAAAAGGTGGCGGCAGCCGCCCAGGCGCAGCAGTTGCTAGACCTGCAGCGGCAGAACAGTGAACTCAAGGCAGACTGTGCCAGCTGGCGGCGAAAATCGGAGGAGGAGCAGGCGAAGGGGGGGCAGATCAATGCGGTGCTGCAGCAGCGCACGGCAGAGGTGCGTGGGCGTGGGGTTGGGTCACGCAGAGGCCACGTGGACGGTGATGAGACACCCTTGGCTTCTTTGGGCTGAGCTGTGGCTGGTGGTCAGCACATCGCTGTCGTTCTTGTGTGCCCGCTGCCCTTCCTGACTTGCCACCACAGCTGTGCCCTACCAGCACCGCCTCGCCTTGCACTCTCATGCCCCGCTGCTCCATGCCCCGCCTTCAAACACCACCCACCTCACCACTCCGCAGGTGGCCGACCTGCAGCGGCAGCTGCGTGCCGCGCAGCAGGATGCGGGCAAGGCGGAGAGCGACCTGCTGGACCTGCGCAGCCAGCAGCGCAGGTGGGGCTTGGGGACGTGGAGGGGGGGACGTGGAGGTGGGGATGGGTGGGGCGGCAAAGTGGAGTGTGGGATGCCCCAGTGGGTGGGTTGGCAGGGAGGGTCTAAGAAAGGGCCAGGCCTAGATGTGTTGCTCTGCATGCTGCTCCCCTCACCCCCTGCCCCGCATCACGCCTCCCACTGAACGCCCCCCCGCCCACCGCTCGCCCTGTGCTGCAACCGGCCGCCCAACATTTGCGGTGGTGCAGGGACCGGGACAAGGCGGAGGATGAGGCGCGGCAGCGGGAGAAGCGCACGGTGCAGCTGGAGTCTGAGCTGGCGGAGATGCGCAAGAGCAACAGCACGCTGTTGGTGGGTGGGGCTGCGCCACGCTGTGCTGTGCTGTGCTGTGCTGTGCTGTGCTGAGCTGCGCTGTGGTCGGGTGGATTGAAGGAGGGCAGGGTTGGGGGCGCTGGCAGGTGGGGGCCAGGGCAAGAACAACAGCACCCCACCCACTCTTCTTTCCAACTTGCTGTGCTCTGCTCTGCCCACCCCTCTCCACTCTTTCGCACCGCTGCGGGAGTGCCTGGGGCCAAGGAGAGCCCTCCTCTCGTCCTGTTGATCCTCACCTCATTTTTGTGTACTGCCCGGTCGTCTTCCTCCCACCCACTCCCTCTGCAGGAGAGCATGGCCCAGGCCACCCAGATGCTGGCGAAGACGCAGCAGCAGCTGCAGGAGGAGCAGCAGCGGGCGGGGGAGGCGCGCGTGGCGGCTGCCAACGAGCGAGAACGCCTGTCCAGCGCGCTGCGGGTGGGTGGGTGGGTGGGTGGGTGGGACGCGTCTGCTTGTGGCTGTTGCGAGGCATCGAAGTGTGGGCTGCTGTGCATGCTCTTGAACACCCATGCTGTCTGTGTCCCACCTCCGCTGCTGCCCCCCTCCCTCCCCTTTCCTGCCTGGCATGAGCAGGATGCCAGCGACCAGGCGCGGGAGTCGGCGCAGCAGCGGGACCAGCTGTCCCTGCGGCTGGAGGCGGAGCAGCGGGCGCTGAGGGAGGCGCGGGAGGAGGTGGAGCGGCAGCAGGTGGGCGGTGTGGGGGAGGGTGGGAGGGTGAGGGTGAGGGTATGATGTGGGCTTCAAGTTGCCCGCACCTGCAAACAGTGTGTGACCCGTGTGATCTGCTGTGCTGGTGGGGGATGCAGCGCTGACAGGGCTTCCAGCTGCCAGGCAGCTGAGCTTTAGAAACAGCGCAGGCGGCCCTTCCAACTGCCCCACACCTGCCTGCCCACCCTTTCGCCGCCCCTTGCCCACCTGCCCTTTTGGCCAAGCAGGCGCATGCGCGCACGGCGCAGGAGCAAGTCCGAAAAGCGGAGGAGGAGGGGCAGAAGGTTAGGGAGGAGGCTGACGAGGCGAGAGCGCGCGCGGCGGCAGCGCAGGCGGTCGCAGAGCGCGCGCGGGCGGCGATGGGGCGGGTGGATCAGGCGATGCAGCTGCTGGGCAGAGCCAAAGAGGACATGGGCGGGGTGTGACCGACTCATGGCCTGCAGCAGCCAGACTTTTCTGGCAAGGGAGCAGCCGTGGCATGCGCTGCAAGGTGCTGGGCCGCGCTCGCTCGGTCGAAGCGTCCACAGCAGTTATCGGATTTCATGTACATTTCTTGATTTGTCCCAACCTTGTATTTGCCACGCTTGCTCCTCCCAGCCTCACTCCACGAGGCCACACTCCTTATTGCTAGCTTGCATCTTTGCAGTGTAGAATTACACTAGAGCTGAGCCACACAACCAACCGCACGTTGAAAGGATACGCGACGGCACGCCGGGAAATAGGGCCACGAGCAGGCCGCAGGGGGCAGCAGATGAGCGGGTGGGCGGCCCAGGCTGCAGCACCTGCCATCTGGCAGTGGACTGCCGCGCATGCATGCCGCCTCGCCGAGCGTGCGCCTGTCTCGGTTTTGGTGGCACAGCCGACTCCACCGTCACGTGTGTGGCACCTGCCACACCCGTCATCAGATTCAGACGATTTTGTTGCGCATGTCCTCCAGCTTTTTGAGCACCTCGCCCGCGCTGCGGTCCAGCTCCTCCCCCACCCCCTTGGCCTTGTCAGCGGGCAGCTGGGGGAACTGCTCGCACAGGTCGCCGTCAACCACGTCCTTCACCGGGAAGTAGAAGGACCTGCGGGGTGGGGTGGATGCACGAGGGTGGGCAGGGTGGTGGTGGTAAAATGGTTGAGGCGGGTGGTTGAGTGCACACACAAGTGCGCTGGAAGTGCTCTTCCAAGGGGCAAGGGGGACGTGCAGGGCGAGGGGCAAGCAGGGCATGCCGGGAGGTTGGCTAGGGTTTGTCAGGGACTTGAGCAGCACAAGGGAAGAGCAAGGGCAAGCGCAGCCCGTCCCCCCTCAGCCGCGCACCCTTGGCCCTCCCTCGCAGCGGCCCCCCAGCCTCGCACAGCGCAGGCACCCTCGCCCCCCGCCCCAGCAGCCCACACCTGTACGCCAGGTGGTCCCGCCCCATCAGCGGCGCGTGCTCCTGCCTCATGTGCATCTCCAGGTGCTGGAAGAAGTCGCAGTCCTCGCGGGAGGTGAAGGGGAACAGCACGCCTGGGGGGGGAGAAGGAAGCGTGGACGGGGGGGGAGAGGTAGGAGGGAGGGTGGGTGGCGGGGAGCAAGGGGTGTCGGTGATGGGGTGTGAGGGTTGAGGCGGGGAGGCAGGGCTGCTGAGGCAGGAAGGCACAGACAGCGAGGGGCAGGGAAGCAGGGGCAGCGGCATCCGGCTTGGTGCAGCTGCAGCGCAACATGGCGGGGGGCCTCTCTCCTTTACTCCAGCCTCCCTGCCAGGCAGCCCGCGCTCACCGATGGCTCCGTTGATGGTGCCATACACAATCAGCTCCCGCCCGCCTGGCTGCAGAACCGCTCGCTGCAGCGCCATCACCGCTTCTCCCACCTGCGGGGCAATGGGTGGGGGTGGGTGGGGCAAGCGGTGTGGTGTGGGTACGTGCTGTGGCAGTGACAGGGGTCTGCGCAGCCGTGTCCGGTGTGCAGCCTGCCCGCCTGCCTGGCAATCGGGTAGCGTGACCAACTCCCTGCGATGCACACCATGCCTCCCTCCTCCTCGCAGCTTCCCGTGCCCTCCAAACCCCCGGCTTGCCCCCACCCCACATCACACCAGGATCGGAAGTGATGGTCTGTGCAGCCATCCCTGTACCCTGCCTCATTCATTCATTCATTCACTCCTCCTTCCCCTCCCTGCCCTCACATGGAAGTTGTTGATTGTCTGCAGCTTGTGGGGCGCCCCACCCAGGACGCCCGTCTGCGCCGCATACTTGCCGCCGGTGGGGTCGTCCTCAACCTGTTCCAGGGTAAAGGGTTGAATGGGCAGGGCGTAAGGCTTTAGGGGCCTGAGGATGTGAGGTTTCATCATGGTGTGGTCACAAATGTGTGGATGCTGCCTGTGGGGCCGTCCTCAACACTTGCAACATGGGTGCCCAGCAACATGGGTACCCAGCTTGGGGCAGGAGGGTTGACGAGTGTGGGGTGTGTTGACGAGTGTGGGGTGTGACACACGGGTGGCGCGTAGGTCTGTCCCCTGGGGGGCAGAGTGAAAAACATCTTGCCCCCACGCCGAGGTGGGCAGCATGATGAGCTGCAGCAGGCACACTCCACCACGGCGGCCCATCCTGTCCCCCTCCCCCTGCCCCGCCGCCCCAACAACAGTGTCTAATTCCCTGCAGTGACCTCACCTGCGCCGACACGTCCTGCGGCAGGCGCGACACAAAGATGTTTCCAAACCGGTCTGCCCCTGCCATGGTGTCGTAGTCGAGGTGCAGGGCGGCGGTGATGTGGCGGGGCACAATGTCGTCGGCAAACACGTAGAACGAGTTGTCCGACTTCTTGTACCTGCGCAGCAGTTGGCAGTTAAGAACAGTGGTGGGGGCAAGATGAGCATGGACGCAAACACATTGTAGACGGAGAAAGTGGGAGCAATGTCCAACTTTGTGTACCTGCACAGCAGCAGACCCAGGTTTGAGTTGGGGCAGGGAAGCACACAGTTGGTGAGCTGCCGGACCCAATGGGAGGCAAGTGGCGGCGTGGAACGAGGTGGCGAGCCCCCCCGTACACAGAAACGGAGTGAGCTAGCGGGACCATGTGCCAAGGGGGAAATCACGTGCTGATGCGCTCATGATGCAGGGGCAGAGCCCGCACGGGTGTGCATGATGCGGTGCGTGTGAGGGGCCAGTGTGTGTGGGTGTAAAATGCAGGGTTTTGGGACTGTGCGGGGCCACAACTCAGAGCCACTGCCAGCGCTCAGCTCAGCGTGTGAGAGAGCAGGGGCAGGGCTGCCAGGTTCAGGCCTTTGCTGCTTGCTCTGGGCTGCCTACGACTCCGCACCGCGCCACAGGAGTGTTAGAGCGGCGGCGTGGATTTGACTGGAGCCGGGGTGTGAGGGTGCAGGGTGCGTGGCACTTCCCGTGTGCAAATGCAGCAGCGTGGCAGGCAGGCGCCCACCCACGCAAGCAACCAAGCACACGCAGCAATGACAACGGCACCCCACCTGTTACGGGTGGTATATGGACCCCTGCCCACCCCCCTGCCCCTAAAACACCTGCACTCGTTCTGGGCCCCAGCAGGGGAACCTAAGGGAAGCCGCCGCAGGCGGTGCACCACGCGCCGCAGGCAGTACACTGACTCCCGGCCTGGCCAACCCCCTTGCCCCCAAAAATACAAACACATGCTTTGGCCCCTAAGATATTTGTACACCCTTGAAAGGAGCCCACGCACCGCAGGTAGTACATCGACTCCTGCCCGTCCCCGGCATACACCCGGCTCCCCGCCACGTGCAGCGTCGCCACCCGCGTGGGCAGCTTGCGGTACTCAGCCTTGCGCAGCAGCCGCTTCTTGCCTGCAAAGAACATGTAATTGTCGGTGCCAGTTTGAGTGGTGGGGAGACGGTTGATGCATGCTGCCAAAGCAGGCAGATTGGGTACGCTGCCTTGCACGGCCGAGTATTGCGCCGCTTCTCTCCCTGCAGGCTTGCGTCCCCCCACCCCCCCACCAGCAGGCGCCCCTTGCCAACCTTGGCCCCCCGCCCCCCCTGCCTGTCCCTGCAAACCATGGACATGTCAGCAACAAACTGTAGGCCTCACTCACCCATGTCGTACAGCCGCAGCGACGCGTCCACCCCCACCAGCAGGCGCCCCTTGAAGGCCGCCATGGCGCCCGGCACCCCCTCCACCGCCGTGCTGTGCACCAGCTCCAGCCGGCGCCCCTCGTCCAGGAAGCGGTACAGCCGCACAAAGCCGTCTGCGGTACAGCGGTACAACCGGGAGCGAGAGGGGCAGGGGTGAGGGGAGAGTACACGGGGGCAGGTGGGGCCCATTGTCCAGGAGCGGCACATCAGGTGTGCCAGGCAGCACACCAGGAGGAGGGAGGCAGTACAGACACGCGGTTAAGAGCTGCGGGCACGAATGAGCACAGGACAATACAATGGCCCCTTCCTGTCCATGGCTGCCCCACCACTTCCTTGCCCACCGGTCACCCCGCAAACCCCACCCCCCCTTGTGCTCACTTTGGCACTCCCGCGGGTAGAATTTGAGCCCCTGCGCCGTGCCCACCGCCAGCATGGTGCCCGCCTCCGGGTGCGAGTCAAAGGCCACCAGGCACACGCTGCACAAAGAAGGGTTGGCGGCGATGGAGAGGGGCGATGGGAGGAGTGAGGAGTGGGCAGTTTAGGGGGCGGTGACGCACAGCAGAGGAAGCAAGGGCGATGACGGCAGAGGCGCCCCATCCATGCCAGCACCGCGCTGCCCGCCTCCAAATTGACGTGCAGTGCGTAGGACGAAACCCACACCACTGAATACATATTACACGTGTCCATGCCTTCTCTCTCTCTCTCTGTCTCTCTCTCTCTCACACACACACACACATGCACCCACCTGAGCGCCGCCTCGTTGTCCTCCAGCTCTATGCAGTGCGTGGTCTGCAGTGCCACTGGGTCCACGATGCTGCAGGGCAGGGGCACGCGTGGACAAGGGTGTGGGGTGGGCGTCAGCAACTGTGCGATGGCTGCCCTCAGCCACTCTTGCCAGAGATACACTTTCATTCACCAACTAGGACGCCGCTTGCCTGAGCTGCCCACTTCCCGCGCACCCAAGCGGTCGCCTCCCTCCTTGCTTCTCCCATTCCCCACGTGCTCCCCTGCCCCCGCCATCCCCCGCTCACCGCAGGCACGACGCCCACTGCCCCGGCTCCCCCTTTGGCGCCCCCCACTGGTCCTCCCGCGCCGCCACCTCCTCATCCGCCTCCGGCCCATCTACCGCCGCTACTGCCGCTGCTGCCGCCGCGCCGTCCTGCTGCTGCCCGCCGTCTGTGTCCATCCCCGCCGGCTGCTGCTGCTGCTGCTGCTTCAAGTCTTCCCGCTGGGCAAGAGGGATGGCTGCATGGTCCGCCTCCGCCACCACCAGCACCTTGTAATCTGCGGGGCGGGGCAGGGCAGGAGTGGGCAAGAGCGGCCAGGTGTGTATTTGGCGGGGCAGAGAGAAGCAGAAAGAAGCCTGCCCTCACATCTTGCGATGCGTGCAGTGTGCAGGCGCGCCCTGTTGCCCACCCCCCCACCCTCCCTCCCCCCGACCCACCCCATGCTCTGCCCAGCACTCTCTGCGCAGCTCCCCCCACACCCCACCCCCTCCCTCACCCGGGTGGATGACGAATTTGCGGGGCGTGTAGCGCAGGCGCAGGCTCTGCTGGTTGAAGAACTCGCCCACCCGCTCCAGCGTGATCACGCGCAGCGTGTTCTTGGCCACAGCAACAAAACCCTCGGGCACCTGCTCGGAGCAGAAGCCTGCAGATGGCGGGGAACGGGAGGGAACCCAAGATGGTACGGTGAGGAGGGCGTGGTCGGGGGGGGCAGCGCGTTCTTGGAGACCGCCACAAAGCCCTCGGATAAACTGGGCGGAGCAGAGGCATGCAAGGGACGGCTGAGGGGTGGTTGTAAGACTATTGAAGGTTGCCTTGAACTCGCTGTGGTGAGAAGTTCCTTGAACAGGCCCTGCTTCTCAGTGCCACCCCCTTCGTGCCAGCTCAGCAGCACCCCTCCTTGCCGGCCCAGCATCCCTGCCACCTCAGCATCCCCGCCAGCTCACCTGCCGCATAGTCCAGCGCCTCGTAGCTCATGGGCACCAAGTTGAACTTGCCCTGGTCGCTGTACCCCAGCCAGGGGCGGGAGGACAGCGCCAGCATGGCACGCTCGCCGCGCACGGCGGCGGAGAAGAGCTTGGGGGGGCGCGTGCCCAGGAAGCGGGTGCGAGTGTCGCTGCAGGGGGGAGGAGGAGCACCACGGGGTGTGCAGTGAACGGGGCGGTGTGGGTGAGGGGTGAACAGGCACGTGGGTGAACAGGCACGTGGGTGAACAGCAAGTGGTAGTGGGGGATGAAGGGTAGTCCGGTCACGTTCGGCAGCCAGGCCCCAGGCTGCCGGCCTTCATGCAAGTAACCCCTGCCTGCCAGCCGTGACTCCGCCTGCCCGCCTGCTCTTCACCCCCTGCATGCCCGCACCAGCCTCTTGCTCCCCCACCCCACCTGCCCCCTCTCACCTCAGCTGCCCCGTCACCCGGTCCACCTCCGTCCTGAGCAGCACTCCGGTGCCCAGCCCCACTTGCATGAAGAGCGCCCCCGAGCCGGCGCCCTCCTCGCCGCCCTCCTTGCCGGAGGACGGAGAGTCGAGCAGCAGCACGCTCTCAGGGGTGGCGCCCACCGCCTGCGTGTGTGGGGAGGTGGGGATTTGCAGACGGGAGGGAGTGGTGGGTGGTGGGCCAGTGACGGCAGCATAGGGGAGGTATGAAAGGTGCAGCAGTGGAGGCAGGGGTGGCCCAATCTGCCTGCCTGCAGGGCTGCCTGCCGCTGGTATCCCAGAGCCTTCAATCTTAGGCCTGCCAGCCATCACACCTTGGCCCGCCCCCTGGCCCCTCACACACACAAACCTGTGTGGCCAGCACTTTGAGCGTGGAGTCGGGCATGAGTGAGAGGATGCGTGCGGTGCCGTCAAACATGCCCACCGCCAGGAAGGGGCAGCGCTGCCGCCCCTCCGCCACGGGTGCCACGTCCAGGCAGGCAATGTCGCCGCCCATCTCACGCTTCTCGCTCTCCACCAGCATGCCCTGCACAGGTATTGAACAAAGGCCAATGGCACAAGCTCAGGAGACTAAGGACAAACTAGCGAACGACCAGCATGCCCTGCAGAAGAAACAAAGATGGCCAATGATGGAAACTGTTTACGAGGAAGTTGAGCAGACAGGCAGGCAGGCAGGCAGGCAGGCGTGGGGGGGATGCAGCCGCGCACGACCGGGAGCAAGCCATTCGGCGCACGCACATGAACAGTTACAACACAGACACCACAATCAATTTTCTCACCTGCGGGTTGAGCTCAAAGTAGATGATTTCTCCCCCCGACAGAGCGATGGCCACCTGCCGCTCGTTGGTGGTTGCCCGCGAGATGGACTTGCGCCCGGGGGCGCGCCACTCGTTGATGCGGCGGTCGGGGCGGATGTGGCGCAGCCCGTTGGGGTACACCTGGCGGTTGGGAAGTGAGGGTGAGGTTGGGGAAGTGAGAATGGGGGCAGTGTGTGTGCCCGGGGGGGCAATTGGGGCAATTGGGGGGCAATTGAGAGGCCACAGCCCCCCAAGGCACAGCCAACCAAGCCCATGCCCCCCCGGCCAGCCACCTGCAGCGTTGAGCAGCCCGCCAGCAGCCTCCAGGGCCGCCCATGGCGCAGCCACTGCCCCCCAAAGGCACAGGCACAGGCACAGGCACAGGCACAGTCGCTGACCCCCCAAAGCCCAGGCACAGGCACAGGCACTGGGCTCCCCAAAAAGCACAGGCACAGGCACTGGCACTTGCCCCCCCCCCGCAAAAAGCCCCAGGCACAGGCGCCCTCCCCCATCAGCCAGAGCCCGCCGCCCACCTGCAGCATCGAGTCGTCTGCCAGCAGCTGCGTCTGCAGGGTGGGCACGTTGCCGTTGAACCCGCTGTCGTTCACCTCCTCCACCGTCTCGCCGATGCTGCAGCAGTGGGTGGGTTGGTTGTAGACCAGGGTGTGGGGAGGGCAGGGGTGGTGTGTGGTGGCAAGGGAGGGGGGCGCTAACCGCCGTCTCCTTCGTCTCATCTCTATTGCCAGTCAAAACTAGTAGTCCAACATTTCCCTTTTCCAGCCCAGCCCTCCCCGCCCCACAGCCAGAGTGTTGCACAGGGGGATGCACCGCCGACCCTCCCTGTAACCCCTCTTCTTCTCCTCACCTCAGCACCAGCGTTGCATTTGAGAAGGAGACGATGATGTAGGCGTCAAACTCGTCGGCCGCGCTGCGCTTGATGGTCCACACCGCAGTGGGGTTGCCTGGCAGTGGGGACACAGCCATCTCTGCAGGCAGGCACGGGAGGGGAGGGAGGGGGCCGTGGTGGGCAGGAGGTGGGGCGAATCGAGGGTGACAAGAGTGCGCGGGAGGGGGGATGGCCGGGCCGAGCGGCCGCGGCAGAAGGGCACGGAGGCAGGCGGTGTGTGATGGGCAGGGTTAGGTCATGCTGACGCAGCCATCCCTGTGCCGTACTCCATTCGGCCGAGGAACCCAGGCAGCCGGGACAGCACACGCCAGCGCACCCCCCTGCAGCCTGCCCCGGGCGCTGCACAAAGATGCGCGTGTGCCCGCTTTTGCTTGCCTGTGACCGCCAGCCCGGGCCGCAGCACGCGCAGCGTGGACCGCGCCCCCCGCCCGCATGCGGCGTAGATCTGCGGGATCTCCTCATTGGCCAGGTTGGCCACCTGCGAGCACAAACAAACATACATCGACAGACAAGGATGAGCAAGAGCAAGCGATACGCGATAGGCAGCGCTGCGTGGTGCGCCCCGGCTAGGGAACTGCCGGGGCGTGCCAGCCTTCAACCTAGCAGGCTGTCCAGCCGGCCCCGCAGCTGCCCTCACCCCACCCCACCACACAAACACAGGGGCTAACACCAGCAACCCATGAATTGCAGTGTGTACATCACCAAGGGTGCCCGCCCACCTTCATGTCCAGAATGGGCGCCAGGCTGTCCATGCGATCCAGCAGCTCGAGGTTGGTGAGGGGGCGGGGGTCAAAGAACACCGGCTCATAACCCTCCTCCGTCTCCATCAGAGTCGCGCTGCTCGCCTCCACAGCACCCTCGTCGTCGTCGCCCAGAGACTGCAGCAGCGGGTGGACAGCAGAGGGACACGGGTCATGCACTGTTTGAGTCGTGCTGCAGCCTGGCTTCCATCATCAACAAGCCCCGCACAGCTTGACGGCACCCATCAAAAGCAGGCAGCAGCAGGCGGTGCGTGCTCACCGACAGCTGGTACAGCGCGTGGTCCCCAAACTCGGCGGCCGCAAACAGGAAGCCCTTGCGCATGAGGCAGAGGGAGGTGCAGGGGGCCAGGGTGTCGTAGTACTTGATGCGCAGCTCTGCAGGGGAGGGGGGGTGGGGGGCACAGGGGGAGGGGGCAGACAGAGTGTGCGTGAGGAGGCGGGGGGTGGGCAGGCAAGGTGGGCGGCAGTTGACCGGCAGCGCAGGTTGGGTGGCGGAGTGCGCGCGCACACATCCTTGAATGCTCCGCTGCTTGCCAGCTGTGCGTGTGCCAGCTGTGCGTGTGCGAGCTCAGGCTGCCGGTTCCAGCGGGGCCCCGCTCACCCTTGACCTGCTCCCCCTCGTAGTCCAAGGTCACGCGGTACAGGTCACCATACTCGCTCTGGGGTGCGGGAATGGGGAGGTGGCAAGGAAGCGATGCATGGGGTGTTGGAAAGGAATGGGACGAGGGAGGAAGGAGCAGCTGCTGAGTCCTGGGCCTGCACGCACCCCTCCAAAGTACCTGCCTAACACCACCAACTCCAACGACACGTCCACATCACCAACGAACGCCTTGGTAGAACCTCACCCGCCCACCCACCCACCCCTGCCTACCTGCACAAAGATGTAGAAGCCGGACTTGAGCTTGAAGTTGGTGGCCGCGGTGATGAGCACACCGCGCTCGCCGCTCAGGCTGCGCCGCCGAGGGATGACCGCCCGCACCTCCGGGTGCCCCTCCACGCCCTTGTAAATCAAAAAGTTCTCGGCGCACACAATCACGCCGCCTGCACGTAGCGATGCCCAGGTGGTGTGCAGAGCAGGTGGGCATGAAAGATGCGTGAGCACATTCGCAGTGGAGCGTACAACAAGCAAGGCAGCCAGTAGGATGTGGAGGCAGGGCAGCATGGCGCCGTCCGGCGCGCGACTTGAAGCAGTCGCCACCCTCCCCTCCACCCCTCCCTGCATCCCAATTCCAGCCCCCGTGCCATGCCTCTTGCCCCACCTGGGCCGCCGCCCGTCCCCGTCCCCGGCACCAGCAGGTCTGCCCGCTGCCACAGCTTGACCCGCCTCACTCCCCAGCCCTCGGCCCTCGTGCTCCTCGGTGCTGCCGCCCCCCTTGTGCCCCACCCACCTGGGCCGTCGCCCGCCCCCGGCACCGGCACCAGCAGGTTTGCGCCATTGTCGATTGGCTCGCTCGACTTCCTCACAACGTGGTTGAGCCCCAGGTCGAGCTCATACAGCGTGAGGTGCTTCTGGGCCTCGGAAGCTGCCTCGCCCGTGGGGTCCTGCAGGCGCGTTGTTTGGAGGCAGATTATGTAGCGGAATAAAAGGTATGAGAGGAGGGGTCAAGGGGCAGCAGGGCAGGGGCCAGGCAGCGTCCTGATCACACCACATGCATGCCGGTGCTGCACGCTTGAGCAGGCGCTCGAGCAGGCGCCACCCCAACCGCCTCCAATCTCTGTTCTTTTTTAGGACTCTATGCCTCTCCATCATGATGTGCTACTTGGCAACCAGGGCCCTCCTGAGCTCATGCACACCAACCGAAACGTGAAGCACAGCACGCACCTGGTCCGCCTCGGCATAGTCCAGCTCAATGGCGGCAAACACCGGGTTGTCAAACCCCATGTCCAGCCCCGTGATGCCGTAGCACAGCGTGGAGCCCTGCACAACGACACAGCACGCGGCCAGCACGTCGTGAGCGGACTGGGAACGAAGTGAGATGGGGCTGCTTCAGCTCATCTCCTGCGCCTCGTGCCCTCTCCTCGCCTCCACCACACCACCCTCTGCCCCCAGCACCCGTCAGCTGCGCCGTTCGGACCCCCTCCTGTTGCCACCCCCTCTGCCTCACAACTCCCAGCCAGGAGGGGGCCCACCTTGTGCGCCTCCAGTGGCGAGGAGATGGTGAGGCGCGCGTCGTTGTCTCTGTTCAGCACATACACAAACTTGCTCTTCTCCACGGCGCCAATCATGCAGGCGCGCCCCTTGGGGTCCACCGCCAGGAATTCGCCGGGCACGATGCGCCTGGGGCAGGGGACAAGGGCAGGCAAGGGAAGGAGGGGTCGAAGGCAGACATGCAGGCGCGTCGCGTGGGGCTGACAGCCAGGTGCTTGCCTAGGGTAAGAAGGAGGCAAGGAGAAGCTAGACTCTCCAACACAAACGTGCCGCCTGCCCCTTCCAGCTCCTGTCGGACCCCCGCCCATGGCTGCCTGCACGCTTCCTCCTACCACCTGCACCCTTCCCATTCATCCTCCCACCAGCCACCCTCGCTAGCATGCCCCCCTCCTTCCCCGCCCACCATCCCCGCCTCACCTGCACCCCGACTTGCCAAACGTCTCCTGGTGCACCTTTGTGAAGCAGTTCTTCTCCTTGCTGTACTGCAGGATGACGATGCGGCCAGAGTCGCTGCCGCAGATCACATAGTCCTGCTGGGCGCCCGGGAACCTGCGGTGTGTGACGAGGGCGGGAAGTGGTGTGCGAGCGGTGGGGGGCGAAACAGCTGTACGACAGCTGTGGGTGAGCGCAGCCACGTGGCCGGAGCAAGCTGTGTGGGTTGAGAGGTGGCCCACTTTGGGCATCCCACCAGCAACCTGCCCCACAGGCGCAGCAGGCAGCAGCAAGAGAAGGAAGAAGGGTGCAGGCAGAGCATCACGACCGGGGTGAGGCAAAACGGCTGTGTAGGGCGCCTGCCGGCCACGTCACTGCCGACGCCTAAAGCCAGCAACCACAGCTGGCAACAGCACACCCGTCGGCGTGCAACGTGCACCTCGCTGTGCTGCTCTCGCACCTGCCCACTCCAGCCGCGCCGCGCACTTGCCAGCAACGCAGCAACACCGCACACATCAGGCCCTGGCTTCCGACACCAGCACCCGCCCCGGCCTCGCCTCCCACGCGCAGCGGCAGCACCCACCCACCTGAAGGGCACCAGTGAGCGGATGACTCCAAACACTTGGGTGCTGTGCACCACCTGCACCTTGCCCGCCTCATCGGGCCGCAGCAGCTCCAGCACCTGCCCGCGCGCCGCTACAATTTCGTGCACCTTGGGCGCCGAAAAGCTGCCCACAATGGCGGTCTGCAGCAGGCGGCGGCGGTGGCCGCAACGTTGGCGGCCGTTGTGGCAGGTGGATGATGCAAATACTGTGCACAACAGTGCATGCATTGGAGGTTAGGCAGGGGCTGCAGGCTGGGGCGGAAGGCAGGGCGCGAGGGCACCGCGTGCCCACCGCCCGCTGCCTGCCGCCGCCGCCTGCCTGCAAGCTGCCACGAGCGGGCAGGGCTACCCCGTGGCGCTTCAATGCCCACTACATCGCGTGTCCTGCTACCAGAGAGTCCCCAGGCCCCCACCACAGCCCACAGCAGGCGATCGCGGGGATGCAGGAGCAACGCCGCACCGTGATGGCCGACGGCCGGCTCAGCGTCAAGTTGTACAAATGCATAATGATGTGGTCTGCTCAGACGCGCCAAAGAGGCCCCAAGCTTGCTCAGTTCGCCATCACACAGCTGCGTTCCACCAGCGGGTCTCCCAGACCTCTGTGCTAGCTGGTATCAAACCGATGCGAGCGATGATCGCGAAGCAGGCCTGCCTGCGCTGCCTGTCATGAGGCCGGAAGAAGGCCGTGGCCCGACGACCTGCACCGAGACTGTACCATTAATGTGCGACCAAATTTGCGATCCCTTGCACCACGACACATTTCTGCAGCGTTGCCAGTCACGCTATCCACCCGGCCACCGAGTATGAAGGGTGTTGGAGCTCTGATGGCCTTGAGCCGCTGCTGCGTGGAGCCCCTGGCAGTCGGGGGGCTCATGGCATTGCGGCAGCGAGCGGCGGTGAGTGAAGGCCTCCAGGTGTTTCTGCCATGCCGCAGTTGTTGGGGTGGCACCTCCCAACCCTCCTCCCGCACCCCCCGCGCCTGCCCATAGGTACCACTGACTGCAGCCTTCCTGTCGACGAGCAGCAGCAGCAGCTGGGGGTTTGGGTTCTCCTCTAGCTCTGCCGCCAGCCGTGCGGCGGCAGCAGAGGAGCCGCAGAAGGCCGGAGCGGCAGCGGCGGCAGAGCAGCAGGCAGCAGCGGGCAGTGAGCAGCAGGCGGCGGGCGAGCAGCAAGCGGTGCAGCAGGAGGGAGCGGCAGCAGAGCTGACACCCGAGCAGCTGGCGGAAGCGCTGAAGGAGGCAAATGAGGCGCTGGAGGCGGAGCGGAAGCGGGTGGGTGGGAGGGTGTCGCGTTGGTGGGCCTGCAATCGGCCAGCGGCAGCAAGGGGAGGGATTGGCGGCGGACATGGCAGGCCCAAAAGAAGGGTCGGAGCTCCTGGTTTGCCAGGTGCAGAACTCGTGCTGTCGGGTTGGTGTGGCAGCAGCGACACGTGCGGCAGCAGCACAGTGTGTGTGTGTGTGTGTGTGTGGCATTACTGAGCGGTGGCTAGCACGGTAGGCCTGGCTGCTAGCCGCCTGTCTCCCCCAGCTCGCATGCTCTGCTCTGCGCAGCACGCCTTGCTGCAGCCCAGCTGGCGCACATTGCTGTCAGGCACAAGTTGCAGGGGGCCAGCTCCCTTTCCTCCCATTCACCACTGCTGGCCAACGGCGGTGGGCAGAGCATCCTTTCCCTCTTTGATTGCGGTTCACTTGACTTCCGTCGGTGCCCTCGCCTGCAGTCCGAGGACATACGTGACAAGCTGCTGCGCACGCTGGCCGACATGGAGAACCTGCGGGAACGCACGGCGCGCACCACGGCGGAGGCCAAGCAGTTTGCGGTGCAGGTGGGCTGGCAGAAAGTACACGTGTAGAGTGGACAAAGAAGCGAATAGTGGCTCGGCAATGGGGTGGCAGGGCCGGGGAGGGAGCATAGGGCACGCATCAGCAGCGGAGGTCGAGTAGTGTGCGGTGCAGGTGGGGCACCTCGTGCCTGCTACGTTGTACCCAGCAAATCGCACAGGCAGCGCCTTGGTGCAGCACCTGTCCAACCAATGTACATCCCATCTGTCCATCTCTGGCTGCATCGCCTCGCGAAGAAGCTGCTCGGGTTGCTACTGGCAATGCAGCGCCCTTAGTCAGCATCAGCTGGACCCCAGCGCTTCCTCTCTTCCTGTACACCCTCCTGTGTCCAATGTAGGGCCTTGTGATGAACCTGCTGGAGGTGGCGCACAACGCAGTGCCTCAGTCAGCAGCAGCCCGACCCAAACATGCCCTCTCTCCCTGGAAACTTTGTGATCAATGATGCAGGGCCTTGTGAAGAACCTGCTGGAGGTGGCCGACAACCTGGAGCGCGCCGCGGCCAGCGTGCCCCCCGCGGACGTGCAGGACGACAGCGAGATTGACCGGGAGCGCGCGCTCAAGCTGCTGCGCAGCCTGCGGGAGGGGGTGCTGATGACGGACACCGTGCTGCTCAAGGTGGGGCGAGCTGGCGTCACGTGGGCTGGTTGAGTGTGTGAACCAGTGAAGCGTGCAGCGAAGCGTGCAGGCAGTGGGGGGTGGTGCAGGTGCAGGAGGAGTTCTGCTGACGGGCCACCGTGCTGGGGAAGGTAGGGCGGGCCATTGGCGGCGCCAGGGTGGTGTGCCGAGGTTTCTGAATGTGCAAGCTGAGCCATTCTGTCAGCATCTCATCTATACCCGCCTCCTTGCCAAGGAGGGTGTGCCACGGTGCGATGCGTGAAGCCAGTTGCTGACCCCACCCTTTAAATCCTGTCCTGCCCTCTGTCCTGCCCCAGGTGCTTGCCAAGGAGGGCATGCCGCAGCACCGCACGCCGCGCCTGCTGTGCACCCCGCTGCTCTCATCCTCCCCCCCACCCCCCACCCCCACTGCCCTGCCCCAGGTGCTTGCCAAGGAGGGCGTGACGCGGTACGACGCCCTGGGCCAGCCGTTTGACCCCAACCTGCACAATGCGCTGTTCGAGGTGCCGGATGCCACCAAGGAGCCGCGCACCGTGGCGGTGGTGGTCAAGGTGAGGCCGGCGGGGGGTGGCTGCATGGATGGGTGGCATGCTGCAACTCACGGTTGTACGCACAGGCACGGGCAGGGAGCCTGAGACAGATGGCGAGGTGCCGCGTGCACCGTCGGTGTGGCTGGGTGTGGAGGTGGCTTGATGTGGGGTTGGTTGGCTTGATGCGGTAGTCAGTGTGCGGGGTGAGGCAACCCTCCTGCTTTGATGTCTGCTGATGTGGTGCAACTGGGGAGCCCTCACCCTGGCACCCCTCCCCCCGCTGCCCTGGTGCAGCAAGGCTACATGCTGAACGATCGCGTGGTGCGAGCAGCGGACGTGGGCGTCACGCGCGCCGTGGACGAGTGATGGCGCAGCATGGGCGGGAGAGCGCCGGCGAGCGGCATGGCGTGGCCCAATCTCGATGGCTCCACTATGTGCCGTGCAGCTCCACTGCGGAGCCTTGAGGCGGGCCTCTCAACTGCAGTGCAACTGCACAGCGTTGGGGTGGGCCAGCTGCAACGGAGCCGCTGGTCACCAGTGCCAGACTGAATTCAATGAAACACAATACATGCAATGCTTGGCAAGGTGTTAATTTGCACTCTTGAGCCAACGTACTGCCGGCACCAGGAGCCGGGGAGTCCAGCAGGCGTGGCAGGACTGGAGTGCCAGCGAGGGCACAGCAGAACCATTGGGTGCACAGGTTGCAAGGGGGCGTGAGCAACAAGAATTCCCCCCCCCCCCCAAACACACAGCAGCACAACGCAGGGCGGAGACAGTTTTCTTGCAGTGCTCCTGCCCGCCTGGCGGCAAGAGGCAGATGCACTCTTGAGCTCCCGCCCGCAGCAGCCTCCGGACGTGCGGCACCAATTCCCACTGCACTGCATTCGATATGCTGGCCAGCCTGCAGGCTCCGAGCCTGCAGGTGGCCCTGGGTGGCCGGCAGCGGCGGGCTTCGGTGCTATGCGCGGCCGTCAGCAGGTCGCAAGCTCCACCTGCGCACCAGGTGAGGTTCACGCGGGTTTTTTGCGGCGCTCGGGCAACGACCCAAGCTCTTCCCACCGCGATGTGCCACAACCCTCTTCTGCAGGGGCAGGGGAGCGCGCACCCGCAGCATAGCACCTTGAACCTGACACATGGGGCGATTGATGATCAAACGGCGGCGCCCACGCAGCAGCAGAGCTTAGGGCTAGGCGGCGTTGCGGCGGCGGCACCGCCCCCGCCAGCTCCCCGCCTGCAGGCAAGTGGGCGGCTCTTGCTCGTGGCTTTGCTGCGCTCTTCTGGTCACCGCGTTCCTAGTTTCCAGAGATGGTATCAAGGGCTGGGAAGGGTGCCTTGCATCCAGTGCGCTCCTTTGTGCCCGACAGCGTGCCGCTCCCGCTGTGCTTCTGGGCTCGAGTGACGCCCCTGCCGCCGCTTCCGCTTCTGGCGTGCTACTCGTGCCAGGGCCTCGGGCATGCTGCTGGTGAGGGGTGTGTTGCAAATGTTGCATTGGTTAAACTGTTGCTAGGGCCCTGGTTGTAGGAGTCGAGCAAGCCTGCTCCCCTGCGCCCCCCATACTTCCGTGCAGCTCCACTACCGCACGACGTGGCAGAAGCCCATCCTGCACCACTCGATCAATGGAGGGACGTGGCAGGGGGTGGAGATGCAGCAGGTGGGGAGGCAGGCAGGGGCGAGGGCCGCCATGCGTTGCGTTCAGCTTGCACGCACAGCGGAGCTCTGTTGACGGCATGCATGCGCTGCTGCGCCTGTGCCCTGCCGCTGACCGCCGGCTGCTTGGCCCCGCCCTAGGTGCGCTCCTTCAACGTTTATTGCCGGGGTGCACAAGCACGCTTGACGTCCAAAGCCTGCCTGCACGCTCCCTCTGCTGCCCCTTCATGCATCCGCCTGCCTTCCTCCCTCCCCCTTGCCTCCCCTGGCACCCCCTTGGTGCCGCAGGTGGTGTCTGGCCACGGGTGGTGGAAGGCCGCTGACCTGCACCTCGACCCTGCAGCCGCCAGCCACGGCAGCGCCGCTCCTGCCGCCCCGCTGCTGGAATTTGTGATCACAGATGGGAAGGACGCGTGGGACAAGCTGCCCACGGGAGACAACTACACAATTGACGCGCCCGGGCGCTGGCAGCTGTCGCACGGCCTGCTGGCGCAGGCGCAGCGCCCGCCTGTGCTGCTGGTTTCCGACTTGGACGACACGATGATTGGGGATGATGCGGCGACGGAAGCCTTCACGCGCTGGTGGCACGAGGAAGGCGTGCCCGCGGGCGGGCGGCTGGTGTACAACACCGGGCGGGTGAGAGGCTGGCGTGCCTCTCCTGCTGCTGCTGCCGCGTGTGCTCGAGGGGCTGTTTGTGCAGGCGGGCGGCTGGGGCACAACCTGCGCAGCCTGAGCCAGCCAGCCGGTCTTGGTGCCGACCTCGTCAGAACAGCTGCTGCTGGCTGTTCCCCGCCCTTTCCTCCCGCCTCTCCACCCCCGTTCCCCTCCCCCGCCCCTCCTCCTGCCTGCCAGGCCTTGGACCTGTTTGAGTCCCTGCTGGCAGACAAGGGGGAGCTGCTGGCGGAGCCAGACATGCTCATCTCTGCCCTTGGCACCCGCATCTACGCAAAGTGAGCGGGCAGCATGAGACACGGGGGACGGGCAGAGCGGTTGGCAGGCACGGCGCAGCCATGGGGCACATGCACCAACGGCAGGCCCGTGGCTGCAGGGTCAGCATCCACACTGTGTTTGTGCCAAGGAAGAGGAGCCTGGTAGGGGCAGGGAGGCAGGGTGGAGAGGCGCCCATTGGCACGCCGCATGTGATACACTGGCGTTTATGCCCAGTGATGCCACGGGTTCTTGCAGGGCAGCAGGCAGGCAGCAGGCAGACAAGAACAGCCAGCTGCCCGTCCCACTCCAACTCTGCACAGCTCCTCCCACACCTCACCTTGCTCCCAACCCGCCACCCTCCCGGCTCCGGCCTGCCCTGCAGGGGCCGCAACGGGCGGTGGCACGAGGACCAGGGATACACGGCCTCCCTGGGCCAGGGGTGGCAGCTGGAGGGGGTGCGGGAGGCGTGCTACCGCGCGCTGGCGCAGGTTGGCAAGGAGGCCATGCACTTCAGGTGACTGAGGGGGTGGGGGCTGGGGATCTGTTGGGTTCATGCATTCTGAGCGGGAGCGGGGACATGGACATGGGGCATCCCCGCAGGCACCATCAGGCAGGGGCAGGCAGGGTACAGAGGGGGGTTCAACCGGGTGCGAGCTCCTGCCTCCCTCCCTCCCTCCCCTGCAGGCCCCCCAGCGAGATGTCGGAGCACAAGGTGACGTGCGGCGTGCGGCTGGATGTGCTGGAGGCGGTGCTGGCCTCCATCAGCGCTGACCTGGCGGCCGCTGACGTGGCGCACAAGCTGGTCGTCTCCGGCTCCGGCGGCTGGCGCTTTGTGGACCTGGTGCCGCGGGAGGCGGGCAAGCTGCAGGTGAGAGGCAACCACAGTAGATGGCAGGAAGGTGCACAGCTGGCAGATGGCAGCGGCGGTGCGCGCAGGCGGCAGTGGCGGCCGGTGATGGCGGCAGTGGTCCTCGCGGCGCGCTCTGCACACAGTACGCCTGCCTGCCGCCCTCCCGCCGCCCTCAGTGCCCGAGGCGGGCCCGGCAGCAATGCTGCCTCTCCCTCAGTCCCTCACTCCCCCTCCTCTCCCCCACTCTTGCCTCCCTCTCCCTCTCTCTCCCCCCGGCCAGGCGCTCGAGTATGCGCGGCGCAGCCTGGGCTTCCTGCCCGACCAGACCGTGGCGGCGGGCGACTCTGGCAACGACATCGACATGCTGGAGGGGCAGCACCGCTCCATTGTGGTGAGCCCAAGATGTGTTTCTTTGGAACTTTGGGACTGGTTGAAGAGCCGAGACGTGACATGCCTGTGCATCTTGTGATGGCGTAGTGCCGCTGCTGCCGCTGCCACTGCTGCCCTGCTGCCCTTGCCGTCCGCCCCCATTTTCAGGTGCTGTAGGGACGTGCCCGGGCGGCGGCACTGTACACCGCCCAAATCCCACCCGCGCTGGTCACGCCTTCCGAGCGCATCTCATGCATGCCTTTGCCACCGCCCGGACTGACCCTCCTGGCCTGCTGTCTTTCTCCCGCGCCGCCGTGCCCTGGCCCCCCCTTGGCAGGTGGGCAACGCGCACCCCGAGCTGCTCGCGTGGGCAGAGGCACGGCAGGTGGGCGGCAACGGAGAGCTCCTCATCACGCAGGCCCACCGTGCCTATGGCATCCTCGAAGGCCTGCAGCGGTGGGGCTTCAAGGCCTGAGCAGCGGGGCACGCAGACACCAGACACCGAATGCACTCACGCACGGCAGCCTCAGGTGCTGACGTGCGAGGCGGCGCCCGCCGCCAGAACGAACCTGGCGATCCTTTATCTGCCCTGTCCCCTGTACCATTGATCGAAATGCTCCTTCTCAGCTCCACCCCACGTGTCGCATACCTGTCTTAGTGCACTGTTGACATCATCTAACCCTGCCCCGTCGCGGTCCTTTGCTGTTGCGCTGCGCCGCCCGCTGGCGCCAGCACCCCCGTCTCCTTCCGTCTCGCCTGCCAAATTGCTTAACCCATTTCCGTGCGGGGCGCCCTTGCTGCCTCCGTGCCGTGTACCACTAGCTCCTGCAGTGCAAGCGTCCTGTTTGGCCTGTCCGTCTCCGACAGCACCGTCGTCTCGATGCAGTCCTCCTTTGTGAAAGTCGAGCCGAACTCACACTTCTCACTACAGAACCTGCCATATGGGATCTTCAGCACGCGGGCCAACCTGACACCCAGACCAGGAGTAGCGATCGGGGACAGCGTGCTGGACCTGGCGGCCCTCAGCCGCGCTGGACTGTTCTCTGGGCCAGAGCTGAGCGGACGCAGCGACTGCTTCCAGCAGGTGGGCGGCAGAGTCCGTGCTGACTGTGCTGCCGCCACTCCCGCCGCCAGCGCTGCCCGTGGCAGCACGCTCACCACTCGCCCCGGCACCTGCACCTGAACCACACGCAGCCCACCCTGAATGCCTTCATGGCGCTGGGGGCGCCTGCTTGGGCCGAGGCACGCACCACGCTGCAGCGGCTGTTGAGCAGTGGCGAAGGCGCGCTGCGGGACGACGCAGCGCTGCAGCGGGAGGCGCTGGTGCCCGCAGATGACGTCAGCATGCACCTGCCGGCAGACGTGGGAGACTACACAGATTTCTTTGCCTCCCGCGAGCACGCCACCAACATGGGAATCCTGTTCAGGGGGAAGGAGAACCCGCTGCAGCCCAACTGGTGGGTTCCGGGCGGCTGGGTACCGGTTGGTGGCATGCAGGGTTGGCAGAGCACTGGCGAGCGTGGGTTGGGGGGCAGAGCGTAGAACGATAGCGTGCGGGCGGTAGTGAACTTGAGTGCAGCCGCTGAATGGGGCAGCTGAGTTGCTAGCCCCCCAGTGGCAAACAACTGCGGGCACCCCATGTCTGTGTGCTTGCTTAATGTAGATGAGGTGTGGTGGCCCGCTTGCAGTCGCCCCTGTGACACCTAGTTCTCCTGGCAGCAAGCTTGATCAATAGTGCCCGCACACCTCCACGCCATGCTGCCCCTCAACCTAGCAGGCTGCACCTCCCTGTGGGCTACCACGGCCGTGCCTCTTCCATTGTCGTGTCAGGCACCGACGTGCGGCGGCCGTGGGGGCAGGTGCTGCCGCCGGCGCCGGCTGGCGTGGCAGCAGGCACGGCAGCTGCGGCGCCCGCCTTCCAGCCCAGCTCTGCCCTCGATTACGAGCTTGAAGTGGTGAGGCCGCTTTGCTTGCTTGCAATGTTGGCATTGGCAACAACGATATCTGTGGTATGTCGCAAAGCTGACGTTCTGGGAGGGGCGCTGGGCATGGATGGCAGCTAGGTTTATGCTGGCACAGGCAGGTGACGCCGTAAAGGCAAGAAGATGGCTGCTCCATTCCCTGGCATTGGCCTGCCTTCACACCGCCCACCCCTCTGCCTCTCCCCGGTCCCCTCACCTCGTCCCTTCCAATGCCCAGGGGTGCTTCATTGGGCCGGGCAACGCGCTGGGTGAGCCCATCCCCCTGAGACAGGCTGGCAGCCACATCTTTGGGTATGTGCTGCTCAACGACTGGAGCGCACGCGACATACAGAAGTGGGAGTATGTGCCGCTGGGGCCCTTCAACGGCAAGAACTTTGTGAGCCGGAGGGTGCTCGCTGCGCTGCGCTGTGCTACATGCTGTGCAAACCGGTGCGGTGTGTGTTTCGCCAGGCGGCGGCGCAGCGCTGAGAGTGCGCTGTCCTGTTCAAAGACGGCAAGCCAACGTGCGTGCACCCGCTGGCACAGACCCACCCAGCGCCCCAGCTGCACCCATCCCACCTGCCACCAGCATCTCCCCCTGGGTGGCCACTCTCCAGCCAGCCCGGCAGGCCAGCCCGGCAGCCGCCTCTTACCCGCTGCCACCCCACCCACCCGCTGCCTCACATGTTGTCCCTCCAACCCACCCCGCCCCCTCGCCCACATGTCACCCCCACCAACCCGTCCCACACATGTCACCCCCACCAACCCTCCCACCCCCAGGCCACCAGCATCTCCCCCTGGGTGCTCACCCCGGCGGCACTGGAGCCCTTTGCCCACCCCGCGCCGCCCCAGGAGGAACCGCAGCCGCTGCCCTACCTGCGCCAGCGGGGGCGCACCAACTACGATGTGCAGGTGCGGGCTGGGGGGGCAGCGGGCCCAGCTGGCATGGTTTGTGTGTTCATAGTGGGGTGCCCAGCTGGCATGGTTTGTGTGTACATAGTGGGGTGCCCAGCTGGCAT